>JAVKPL010000176.1:0-14530 GCA_032173675.1 Gastrolobium villosum | reverse complement strand
GTTTCAATATAGACTCTACGTTTTAACAACATTGGTCATAAGGTTAGCAGTTATGAAATTTATGAGTCATAAGGTTAGCAGTTATGGAATTTATGAGTAATAAGGTTAGCAGTTATGAAAATTATGAGTTATAAAGTTAGCAGTTATGAAATTTAAAAAGATAAAATTCCTAGTATATTAAGAAAATAAATCTAAAGGATAAAGAAACATAATCCTAATTGATGAGATAGAGATTTAAATGCGATAAGAGAAAGAATCATAATAATATGGAAAGAATTTAATCTATCATAATTAAGATAGGAGAGAAATTTTTTTAAGCTTTTGACATATTTGATTTGTTGTTTTGAAATTTTGACTTAGAAATAGAAACAAATCTAAATATAATCCTACATGCCCTAGGAGAATCTTAATAAAATTAAAACTTTATCTAACCTAAAATTCTCATAAAAAAAAGATATGTCCAATCTAATTCGAATAAATATTTTGTAAAATAAAATTGTATAATTAATTTTTCTTAAGTGGACGGATATTAAAATTATCTAATAATTCTTGTGGGCTTCAATTATTTTTTATTTTCTTGTTTTAATAAAAATAGATTAACTTGTGATTCATATTAGGGTGAATTATATAGGCATGCTTAATTTAAGTAATCATTTTATTTGAATTTCGATATTTATAAAATCGATAATTGTTGGTTAATCCATATATATGCAACCCCAAATAGAAAGAGATTAAGGACATGTTTGGTGCACAAGATAAGGTCTGATAGTATAAGACTTGATATAATATGACCTGATTGTATAAGACCTGATTAAATTTTAATACTATCCAGCGTTTGGTATGATATTGTATAAGATAATATCCTCTAGTGTTTGGTAATGCACTGTATAATATTAAATAGGATAAAAATAAATATTTTAAAGAAAAATACCCTTGAATAAAGAATTTATATAATTCTTCCAAATATCTCATATAATATTAATTTTTATAAAAATCTATTGATCAGTGTGTTAAAAAATATATTAGTTTTCATAAAAATAAAGATTTCCGATATTTTAAAAATTAATATATTAAAAAATTAATTTTTAATTTATTTTATTAATATTGAAATAATATATTAATTCTTGAGAATTGTACTTGTACTTGTAAGCAATATTAATACATCAACCCCTTATCGGGTGTAATCCCACCCCCTTAGATCTAATTAAGTTATACATCATTTTGATGTATTAAGGGATTTTACTATATAAGCTTATTATAGAAAATCAGAATTAAAATTCAATTATTTTTCCGTTTTTATTTCCTATTAATTAGGATTGATTGTAATTAATTAGAATCCGTTATTTTATTAATTAGAATTAATTATGATTGAGTCATAGGTGAGTCATAGGTGAGTCATAGCTGAGTCATGCTCAGTTACTTTTTCCTTGTATAAATACTCCTCATTCTTCATGTAAATGATTCAATATCAATATACATAAACTTTTTCAAAATGGTATCAGAGCCTCGCCGTCCCCCACTTTCTCTTGTAGACTCTCTTAGCACAGGCAGGTTGGGCCTGTTGCATTATCCACTCTTTAAGCCCAATGGGCTCTCATGTGAGGGGGCGTGTTGAGATATGTAGTCCCACATTGGTTGGATGAATAACTAATGTGGCCTTTATAAGGCCTTGGGCACTCCCAGGGGTGGTGTATTCCAAGGTTCTTTACACATATAATATACGATGGTCACACCAAACAATTGAAAATGTTATAATGTATAGTATAAGCTTATGCTATCAAGCCTTATACGTCATACCAAACAGGCCCTAAAATTTACCAAAAAAAAGAAAGAGACTAAAGTTAATACAGTGGATTAGATCCCCTATGCATTCATAAAACACATATACATTTGTAAATAGAATGTATGAACAGTAGAAGAAGCCCTAATTTTTCAAATTTTATTGGATCATCAGATGACCGTTGTTGGAATTAATTTTTTAAATTAATTATTTTTACAAATGAAAATGTGTCTCTTTTCGTCGTCGAATGGATGTATCTTTTCATGTTGAATGAATGTGTTGTTTTGTCGGTGAATAGGTACCTTTTGAATCGTGACCTTACGTTTTCTATAAATAGATAGACAATCAGATTTTTAAATAAAGTTTTTTTCTTTACATTTGCATTCCATTATTCTAGTGCGATTGGTCACACACATGTTGAGTTTGATGAGGCTATTCTATGTGGAAGTGCCGCTACGAGAATAGGTGTAATCTGCTCTATCTTGGGAGATAATTATCCATGAATTTTGGGCATCACAGAGAGGGCAATATTGTCTTGAGATTGTTAGAAAAATGATGATAAAATCATTGAGATGAAATAATGTGTTAGATAAATTATTTTGAGAATATTTGCAGTTCCATAAAATGCACACAAGAAATTGAAACATACAATAAAACACAGTTAAAGCGTACCGTACGAAAATATATGAATGTGATAAGAAAAAATCCAAGCTCAGTGTTAGACACTGTATCCTTAAGACAATATTGCCCTCTCTATGGTGCGCAGGATCTACGGACAAAAGGATCTCCATGAGTGCTAATGCTGGTGTAGGAAAGTCCTTGAATGTTTCAGCAACACAACGCCAATAGGGTTGTTGAGGCTTAAATATTGTTGCATGGGGCAACTTTGATTTTCTCCAATAATCCTCTGAAGGTGAATCACAAAGTTTGAAAATCTTATGTAACTGCTCCACCCGTAAGAAGGAGCAGTAGCTTCTAATCATTTTATTTATAAGTGTATACAACTAGGCTACTAATACACAAGATTGTAAAAAAGAACATGAATAGGAAATTCTACAGTACATAATATTCATTTGTTAGGCGATACTGATATTCCCTGTCAACAAAACCTAATTAATGTTTAATAATTCTTCAAAAGCCACCACACGTGATACGATTTGTATTAGGAGGGAAAGGATATTCCCTCTGATAGAATATACCAAGTGAATAGAAAATTATGAGGTTATTAGTTAGTTGAGAGAATAGGCAGTTAGGAGTTGTTAGCTTCCCCAACTATATAAGGGAATGTGCTTCTGGTTAGAAGTAGCGTGTAACAAATATAGGATTAGGCTGAGAGTGCTCAAAGAAGGGGAGTACCCCTTGGCAAGAGAAGTGTCTCTTGTATGTTCATTTATTTTTTCTCATCAATAAACATATCTTTTTCTTCCATTCTTCCTTTCTATTTTGCAAGTATTCCAGAGCCGTAACAATACATGATACAAAAGTATAATCTAAAATTTCTTACCGCACCAGTGAAGAATAAATATCTACACAGCGCACCAACATTTAACAGAGAAATGAAGGAAATACATTAATACCATATTTGAACTAAACAGTTAAGCTCATACCTCAGTTCTTCCGGGCATTATAGGTTTGCCAGCATACAACTCAGCAAGTATGCAACTTGTACTCCATAAATCTACAGTGGAACCCTTAATGTCGCGGTGCAGCACACCACAGCTGTGGCAGTGATCAAGTCCACGTAAAAGTTGCTGCATGTAACATTTAACCTGACAAGTTCCATTAAGAAATTAAACCTCTGTTTGAAATTTTTCTTTTTTTTTTTCGCTACTCGGGTTTAATGGGGAGTGTTTTTTTTTTTTTTTTTTTTGTCATGTAGCATCTTGTCTTTGACTAGGTTGTAGCTTCATCCTTGTAAAGTAACCATCTCACCTAAAAGCTTAAGCTTAGAAGTGAAGGTCCATCAATGGTTTTATATTATATCTCTCTAACAATCCTGTTATTTTAAGTTTATTTTTCAATCCGAAAAATATGAAGTAATTAAACCACAGTGATCATATTTTTGTGGGGAAGTCTTACCCTTTCATATAGCTTACTAGATGTTCCTCTTATTTCAATATATTCATTTTCAATCCCAAAAATAAAAATGCAATTAAAGCTCAGTGGCAATAGGAATGAATGTTTTCAATTACTAGCTTAAAAATACAAATATTGGAAAAGTCATTTGGTTGAATATCACATCAAACAGCAGTAAGTAGAAGCAGGGTCCTTCTTGGGACATGCCATAAGTTACATTGTTGTAAAACAACAAGGAAGAAATAGAAAATAAAGAAGCTTTGCAAATTACCTGTGCTTCTGTAAACTTCAAACCAGGATGTGACGCAAGCCCAGCCAAGTCATGCTCCATGTACTCAAAAACAAGGTATAAGCTGCAAGACATCCTTGATGTAACCAAGCCTTCCAGTTTTATGACATTTGGATGATTAAGCCTACGCAGGATTTGAATTTCCCTTGCCATGAAGCGAACACTCTCAGGCTCAAGATTATCAAACCTTACTTTTTTCAAAGCAACAATTTTCTTTTGCTCAAACATTACTATAAGATCTGCAACTCAGAAGGATGAAAAATTTAGCATTCTAGGCAAACTAAAGCAGGCTGGTAAACATCATTTACTTAACTGAAATCAAGGAGAAACAAAAGACAACTAAATATATATCTCCAAACTACAAGTAAATATTTCCAAAATTTACCTCAATGTTTTGTCAAATACATCAGAGGTGAAATCAAGAATATAAGAAATGCAAATAGAAGCATTCTAGGCAAATTCATAGTAACTTGACCTTGGTCTTACCAACAAAAAGCAGTAAAATATTAAGCATAACATCATTTGTATCTTACATTAAATTATTAATAACGTTCAAGTTATATAGTAAGATCATAAAATTCAAGTATCAATTTAAAAATATATATAATGCATTGTTTAGGGTTACAAGTAAATAACAAGGACTAACCATGCTGAAAAGAGAGAGAGAGAGACAGAGAGAGAGAGGGATAGAGAAAGAGAGAACTCTAAATCACTTACAGAAGTTTCTACTAGTGAAATAAGTTACAAGTGTTACCAAAGTTGTGCAAAGAAACAACCAATTTTGGTCAACTAATTGGCAGAAGAAAGAACATAGATATACATTAGTTAAGCCCACCATAATGGCAACTATTATATTCATAATAAGTCATGACCAAAGAAGATATAGTGGGGAAGCTGATAACATGTTGTCCAAATTGAAATCACAGGAATAGAGCAGATTTTGGAAAGAAAGATAACCAAAGAAAAACGCGGGAGAGGATGACGAAAAACAAATTTAGCATTTTAACAGAAAAAGAAATCAATTTAGAAATTTTTACATTTACATCAATACTCAACCGGCAATTGTAAAACTAAAACTAGAATATCTGCATCTAACCAAAGCATTGTCAAAATTCCATTATGAGACCAGATCAAGAAAGAAACATACTTTATCCAACTTCTCAAAAGAATCTGCACGGCGCGGTAACCATCCCTTGATAGCCTCTCCAGCCACTGATGCAAGCCAGGAGGGCCATCCAGCTGCAACCTGCTCCCCTTCCATGGCTTTGGGAACACTTCCAACCCTTGGATGTTGTTGAGCAGAAACATATTCCATTCTCTCCCTCTTCCTTTCAACATTATCACCTTGCGACCGGACAGAACCATTCCCTACCTTATCAATCAATGCAGTTCTCACATCATTACCATCATATCTATCCTTCACTCCATATGCTTCCTCCCTCCTCAATGAAGAGTACCCCTAGACACATGAGAGTCCAATGAAGCCTTGCTTGACAAACGCTCCCTTGGGCTCTCCTTGCTATCTTCAATGGAAGAGGGCTTGCAACAGATGCTACCTATTATGCACAGCAACCCCCTCCAACAAAACCAAGTTTCAATCTCAATGTTTCTCACCTCTTCAATTGCATTCCCACAATTCTATCCTAACAACACCATCTTCAGTGCACATAACCACTAACATTATACCCCAAAAAAGAAAAAAACCAAATTGTATTGTGATTGTAATAATAGTACAACAGCAACCCAGTATTCATATCATCCCAAATGTGATATCACAAACCACCCAATAAACAAAAACTCAATTAGATGTCCAAACAGTTAAAAAAATCTCAAATTCAACAAATAAAACCTCAGAAATCTAAAAAATAAAATAAAAATACAGTTCTTTGCACAGTAGAGTAATTCACCCAATGAAAGACTGCTACTTTATAAACCAAAGTTTGCAAATTCAGAACTAGGAGAGTGTAAAATACCAACAGGTAGATCCTCACAAGTCACAACTTTCTTTTTGTGGAATTGAGTTTGCAAGGCTCTGTGCGGTGCCTTGAATGTGGGACCCACAGAAGAAGGAACAGCGAAAAAGGGTAACTAGCGAAAATATAAAAAATTTAAAATCAATCACCACCGCCGAGCACCCTGTCGTCGTCGCGGTTCCGAGAGTACTTCCATCTTCTTCTTCGCGTCGTTCTTCGTCTTCCCCACGTCGCCCTCGGTCTCCCTCATTTCTAACTTGCAGTTGCAGATCCAAAACTTTCGTCTCTGCTTTCCACTTCGTTGGGCTTTCCGTCTCTGCTTTCCACAACTTCCGTCTTCTTACTGGTTCGCTGATGAGCTCTTCCGTCTTCTTACTGCTGTGCGGTGCCTTGAATGTGGGACCCACAGAAGAAGGCTTTCCCAGGAACACCGAAAAAGGGTAACATTGAAACTCAGAAACATACATGTAGAAAGGTGAACAGCCATGGATCTAGGGTACACCACCACAAGGATTTCGGAGAAAGAGAAACCTGTAGAGTAGTTGTTTCTGAAGACAAAAAAAAAATTAAAAACAAAAAATATGAAACTAGAGTAACATAATCAAATCAACATTATTTAATAACAATAATGTTGTTGTTGTTGTTAAAATAAAATAATATTAGTTGTGGCGATGCATATTTCTGTTGTCAAATAGGGAAATATCTTTTATGGATCGGTTAGGTAACCGTGCTCCCTCTCACAACATCAATTTTTTCTTTTCCTTTTTATTCCTACTATTTTTTCTCATTTTCACTTTTACCTTTCTATTTACACTCCATAATAAATAATCTCATCCAATATGGAAGTAAATAGTCGGCCGGCTATGTAGCACCGATACGACACTCCGACACGTCAATCCTAAAAAATTATGGATTTCGACACGTTGGGACACGTTTTAATATTAAATCATATTTTTAATTTATATAGTGTATATTTCATTTAATATTTAATAATTTAACAAAAAAATAAAACTAAATTAATAATACCCATCAACACGTTATAAAGATGGAAGCTTTAATAAGAAAAATAAAAACTGGGATGAGAGAGATATAATATCAGATAGAGAGAACAAATCATATTAGAGAGAGATCAGAGAGAATGAGATACAACAAGAGCATAATAGGAATTGACAACAATGATGCTGAGATTATCTCTTATCTACTTAAGGGGGAAAAAGAAAAAGAAAAAAAGTAAAATTGATACGATTAGGTGGAAGCTTTATTATTATATTTTAATTTTTTTTTAAATTAACAAAAAATTAAAAAATAAAAAAATTATGAAAATGTCATTTGACCGTGTCGGACACGGTCAAATTCGCGTGTCGGAATAGTCAACGTGTCGGAAAAAGTCAATCGCGTGTCCGACACCGTGTCGGAGCGTGTCGCCGTGTCGGAGCGTGTCGGACCCGACTCTTCCTGTTTTTACAAGTGTCTGTGCTTCCTAGTCGGCCGGTATAATCTATCATTCGGCCTACATTAAGTTACGATTCGTCTATTATATATTGTCAAATATTATAAGTTTAGATATCATAACAAGTCTTGAAAGTAGATCATTTATTTTCTTTTACTTATCAGTCTATAAGCTTACATTCCGACCTATATTATATTATTTATTTTAAATATTATTTATTTTGACTAATAAAGTAATATTATTGTAATTATTTTTTAAATTATTAAATACTAAATAGGTTTAAAGAGGTTAACAGGCATAGGGTAATGATTTTATTTTTAAATATAGATCAGAAAAAATTTATAATTTAAGCTTATACAAAGCTAACAAATCAGATTACGTCTTAAGTGTTTTATACAAATTTAACGTTTTTAAGATAAAGTTTAACTCAATCCAACTATTTATATCCCTAATGCCAAAAGTTCACCTCTAAGGATGTGCATGGAGCGGTTCGGTTCGGTTCGATTTTTCATAATTTAAGCTTATACAAAGCTAAGAAATCAAGTTACGTCTTAAGTATTTTATACAAATTTAACGTTTTTAAGATAAAGTTTAACCCAATACAACTATTTATAAAATTGATTGGTGGAAAAAAAATGGTTGGTAACCAAAGGAAAATAAAATTTGAAGTAAAAAAGGAGAGAGCAGAGGAGAAGAGAAATGGAGAAAAGTTGAGAATTAGAAAGTGGTTTGGTTTGGTTAGGTTGATTTATATTTATAGCTGAAATTTTAAAACCGATACATTAATAACGGTCATCACATTTATTCCTGTTATGGGCCAGACCTAGGCCCACTACGCACCTTGGCCCGAAGCCTACATTGCACCTCGGCCAGCCACCAAACCCTAGAGCCGGGCTATATAAGGCAGGTAAAACAGAGCAGTAAGGTACACATTTTCTAATCCTAAACACTAGATCACACACACACACCTTGAAGGCATACGCCTAGGTCAGTGTCAGTGATCCCCGTTCCTCCCAGATACCTAATCTATAGGCATCTAGAGAGAAACACTCGTATCCAAGATCAATCATCCAACCTACGTTGGACACATCTGCCAACAGGCAGAACATTGGATACGAGTGTTTCTCTCTAGATGCCTATAGATTAGGTATCTTGGAGGAACGGGGATCACTGACACTGACCTAGGCGTATGCCTTCAAGGTGTGTGTGTGTGATCTATAGTGTTTAGGATTAGAAAATGTGTACCTTACTGCTCTGCTTTACCTGCCTTATATAGCCCGGCTCTAGGGTTTGGTGGCTGGCCGAGGTGCAATGTAGGCTTCGGGCCGAGGTGCGTAGTGGGCCTAGGTCTGGCCCATAACAGTTGCCCCCCAGCTTGGTAGGCTGAGTTATCTGGCTGCCGAGTTGCGTTGATCGTCTGACCTGAGACATCTCGGCTGTATAGCTGATATGAATTCACATGCCAGTCTTTCATCTTGCGGTTATCCTCCACATGTTTCAAGTCATCATGATGCGTATCGTTTGATTATCTGCGCGCCGTCTTGGCATTTAATGCGACTGCGACTGTACAGATATCAATCGTTTTGTCTTGTCAGGTGCTTTTTGCTTTTGCATTTACGCTTTTACCCCTGTCTTTTCGTTTTCGCGGGTCATATCTCTTGAACTTCTCCCCTCTTCCTATTTTACTGACGTTTCCCCCCTTTCTTCACCTTCTGCTTCTTTCGTTATTTCACTTGCGGTTTGTGACATTTGTGCTTTCAAGGTTTTCTGGAAGCATCAATCTTCTCCGTTCGGTACTTTAGCGTCACTTGCTCTGTAAGTATAAGTTTTCTGATCTCTTTTATCTCCTTGCCTTCCATCATTGCTCGTTGCTTGCATTCCTGTGGTTATTGCTTTCATTACCGCATTTAGTCTGCCTTTGCATTCGTCCTCTGCATTCGTCCTCTTTACATTCAGTTTTCTTACTATCGCTGGTTGGCGTTTGTTGCTCTTGTCTGGAAAAGTTTCCAACATGGATAAGGGAATTCCTTATGAGTATAGGAGGGCCACTTGTCCTCGTGTTTTCGGCCGGAGTGACGAAATCTTGGCAGAGGAGGAAGCTAGAGCTGCTGAGGAGGAGGTGATTCGAGGCCAAGGTGCCTCTTCTAGCCGTGGACTTCGGCTGCCGGCTTCCAGGCCCGAGCGTCGTCGTCGTGTTTCTGGCTCTGGACGCTGTCCACCAGTGGGATCTCGTCCCAGTGGTCAAGGGCGGCCTCGATCCTCGAGGCGAGGTCGGTCCTTGCCTTCTAACCGTACCGCGGGCTGTATGCCCACAAGCGTCAATCTTTCCTTAGATGATAGACCTAGGTCGTCTTCCTTCTTTATCACTGGTCCCCGAGATCGAGTTTCCTTGAATCCGTCCTCTGTTCAGCCCCTACCATCGACCTCCTTTTCCCAGAATCCAAACCCATGCTTTACTTGCGTTCATCTCAGTGCGCAATTTATTGGGAATGGTAATGACTTCATGGCGAACCTAGTCTTAGGCAGTTGTTCTCACCATGTCGGACTTAGATCTTCAGTTCCCATGACCTCTTCAGATAGTTTTTCGAGCTCTTCACACTATAGTTTATTTAACTCAGGTGCGTGTACTTTGCTTCTTTTGTTGTTTTTAATCCACCCATTTTGCTGTTCTAGGTTTTTATGGAGTCCCCTTCTGCAGAACTCAACGTGGAGACTACCTCATCTAACCATGAGCTGGAAGCCGAGGTTGCAGCAGTTGAAGAAGGTTCTGCCCCAGTGAGTGTCAGTCTGCGCCGGCAGTTTCCCTGGGTGACCCAGGAAGTCCTTAGTTTTAGGTCCTCCCTGACCACAGAGGAGATATCCGGGTTACCCATTGGTAACCCGATAGGTTTTAATACCTTCTGCCCAGCGGAGGATGAGCCAGTGTGCTCAGGTCGGAATCCGCAAGATCAATCATCCAAGATCAATCATCCTACCTACGTTGGACACATCTGCCAACAGGCAGAACATTGGCGCCGTCTGTGGGAATCGAACCCACGAATTATCAAAAAGAGCAATGGTGAGAGCCACAAGGAGTGGTTTCCGTCCCCCTCTGACATCCAATCAGGAGGAGGAACGGGAAGCAGCACTCCAGCCTGCAGATCCAGATCCAGATGCCGTGCACATTAGCGAGGTACACTCCGACTCCGAATCCACTCCTGCCTGTAACCCTGATGCGCCATATATGCAGGGGTTGCAACCCATCGATGAACCTGGCCGACAAGGCCCGAACCTGGCCATGGATGCACTCCTGCGCCGGATGGAGGAGTGGGAGCGCCGGAGCGAGCTGCAGAGACAGGCGGATGCAAGGCAGATCCACGAACTAGAGGCCCGGATCCGGCAGATGACTAGCCCGGATCCAGTCAGAGCTGTTGATCGCGTAGTCACAGATCTACGCCGTTCAAACCCTCGCATGGAAGATCGGCAACCGGTGGAGATTGTCCCTGCCGGAATCCCTATGAACCCGAATTCAACAATGGGGGTACCGAGATTCGGCCTGCAAAGACCACGGCAAGTGGAGCAAGCAGATCTGGGTCTTAACCAGACGACTCGGATGCCTAGGCATTCAAATACACAAGTGGAGCAAGCAGATCTGGGCCTTAACCAGACGACTCGAATGCCTAGGCATTTAAATACACAAGATAGGCAAGCAAGTGGCGACGCGGCCACGATGCACCGACCCCTGCAACGTAGCCCGGATAACGTTGCCGGAATATACAGGAGGAAATACAACAGGGGGTTGTACAATGACAGTCCCTTCTCAAATGAAATAGTGGAGGCTCCCTATCCAGACAACTTAAACCTATCCGAACTAATCAAATATGATGGCACCCAAGATCCGCAGGTGCATCTAGATGCATTTGACACGGCTATGTATATCAAGGGCATCGAAGAGCCTTTGATTACTAGGCTCTTTGCAACAACATTAACGGGGGCGGCACAAACATGGTTTTCATCCTTACCGGCAGGGTCCATCCGATCTTTCGAAGAATTCGGAGGGCGATTCTTGTTGAACTTTGCCACCAGCAAGAAACAACCAAAATCAGAATTTGCCTTGGGCAAAATCAAACAGCAATCCGGAGAAACACTGCAAAGGTACCTCGATCGATTCAAACTTGCTGCCCTACAGGTGCCTGGGTTATCCGAAAATGTTCATTTACATCTGGTGATTGCCGGCCTACATGGGAGCTCTAGACTGGCAAAATCGATCTATAAGGACCCACCCCGGACCCTGGTCGAATTCAACACGCGTTCTAAGAAATACTTAGAACTCGAACAAATGGAGCTAGAGAATGTTGACCAGAAACATCATCCGGGTCAATCAGATAGGCCGGGGCCCAGAAAGCCAGGAGACTCGCGGGGGAAAAAGCCAGAAGAACGTTTCCCAACTCGAGGGCGGTATGAGAAATATGCTCCATTGAATGCTCCTCGGTCGCAGATTTGGCGTGAGGTGGCTTCCACCGAAATGAAGACAGTGGAAAAACCCCGGCCATTACAGCATCCAGCCGGCCTGGACCAATCACGGTACTGTGCATTCCATGACGGCCCAGGGCATTCTACAGATGAATGCTGGGACCTTCGGGATGCCATTGAGAAATATATCCGGGAAGGAAAGTTGCGTCAATACCTCATCCGCACTCAGGGATGGAGAAATCGGAAGAGGAGAGGAGGCAAATCTGTCAATCAATCTAATGAGAATAAAAAATTTAAAGAGGACAACCGCAGCAATAAGCAAGCTCGCGATGATGACGAATTCCAGGAGCCGGAATTCGAATGCAATGTTATCAGTGGCGCGTTTGGTGGAGGTGGCGATACTATGAATGCCCGGCGAAAGTACCTCAGGTAGGTGCTCTCCATCAGAGAGCGTCCTAGGTTCAAGGAAGAAGAGCCAGAACCACCGTTGCTATATTTCACAAGGAAAGAGTTGGACGACGTGATACCAGGCCACGTAGACGGGTTGGTCATCACTGGGACGTTGGTGAACTGCAAGGTCAGAAAAATCTTCTTAGATAATGGAAGTTGCGCTGACGTCATCCTATGGCAGGCCTTTAAAAAAATGAATCTTGACGAAGAAGATCTCAGGCCCTGTAACACAGCCTTAATTGCTTTTAATGGGCAAGACACCATACCCAAAGGGTACATTGATTTGCGGTTGACATTAGGCACAAAGGAGGCATACAGATCTGAAAGAGTGCGGTTCATCGTGGCCGACTTCCCTTCGGAGTACAACATGATCCTGGGGAGGCCGACCATCCATGATTGGGACATGTTGGTGTCCACCAAGCACCAAAAGCTCAAAATGATTTCTAAACAAGGTACGGTGCTCACTATAGCTGGAGACCAGAAGGAGTCTAGAGACTGTTATTTCAAATCTGTTCGAATGGTGACAAGGGATCCCAACATTTCTACAGGAATCAGCCAGCCTGGTAACAAACCCCCTCCACACAGGTCGGTTAACATGGTCGACTTCGATATGCGAGATGAGGAGCAGATGCCGCGACCAGAACCAGAGGGCGAGTTGGAAACTATAAATATAGGAGAACCGGGGCAGGTCACCAAAATAGGCAAGGACCTAGACAGAGTCGACAAGCAGAGCCTGGTTGCGTGTCTTGGCCGAAACCGCGATGTTTTCGCGTGGAGGTCATCTGACATCCCCGGAGTGGATCCGAGTTTTTGCTGCCACAAACTTTCTGTATATCCGGGATCAAAACCAGTAGCCCAAAAGAAGCGAAATCTCAGCTCGGAGCGACGTCAGGTGCTGGAAGATCATGTAAAAGAACTGCTAGAAGCAGGGTTCATTAGAGAGATACAATATACGACTTGGTTGTCCAACGTGGTGATGGTAAAGAAGCCAAGCGGGAAATGGCGAGTGTGCACCGACTACACAGACCTAAATAAGGTATGTCCTAAGGATGCATACCCAATGCCGAACATTGATCAACTGGTCGACAGCTCATCTGGTTTCCGGATGCTATCCTTTATGGACGCGTACTCCGGTTACAACCAAATCCCATTACATCCTGATGACCGTGAGAAAACTGCATTTATTGCTGAAAAAGCCAATTACTGCTATAATGTCATGCCATTCGGACTGAAAAATTCTGGAGCAACGTATCAGAGGATGATGAACCAAGTCTTCTCGGATCAGTTGGGTAAAAACGTGGAGGTATACATTGACGATATGATTGTCAAATCAGCCGGCATGGAAGCACATATCCAGGACTTGGAACAAACATTTGGCAAGTTACGACAACACCGCATCCGTTTGAATCCAGCAAAGTGTGCTTTTGGAGTTTTTGCAGGAAAATTTCTCGGCTTCATGTTAACACACCGAGGTATAGAAGCCAACCCGAATAAATGTGGAGCCATATTGCAGATGACGGCCCCGAAAAGTAAGAAAGAAATACAGCAACTGACGGGAAGGCTGGCATCCCTCACCCGTTTCTTACCTCGGTCGGCGGAGACAGCCCTTCCTTTCTTTAAACTGCTGCGAAAGGAAGTGCAGTACGGATGGAGTACAGATTGCGAAGTTGCATTCCAGGAGATTAAGAGGAGATTATCTTCTCCACCCATTCTGGCCAAGCCCAAAGAACAAGAAACTTTAATCCTTTACTTGTCGGTTGGGGAGTTGGCGGTCAGCTCAGTCCTGGTGCGAGAAGACGATGAAGGCCAACAACCCATCTACTTTGTAAGCCGACTCCTACAAGGAGCCGAACTGCGGTACCAGCGGTTAGAAAAGATAGCTTTCGCACTCCTCACTTCAGCTCGCCGACTTCGACCGTACTTCCAGGCTCACAAAATCCTGGTTCGGTCCGACTTCCCAATCCGACAGATACTGCACAAACCGGACTTAGCAGGCAGAATGATGAGCTGGGCCATCGAACTATCCGCATTCGACATCACATTTGAGAACCGAAAGGCAA
>JAVKPL010000175.1:0-14284 GCA_032173675.1 Gastrolobium villosum | reverse complement strand
CGCATGATTAGGAAATTTCATAACTTGCATTTAGGGGTAAAGCATGCTAGGAATTCGAATTGTAGGAAGTGGTTATCTTGTCTTTAAATTACATAGTTTTTCATAGAATTGGATGGGTCTAACTTAGAGAATAAATAGAATTACGACTAAAGGAAATATTTATTTTAGGCATATAGAAATTTAATTGAAGAGTATAGACATGATTGATTGTATCATATATGACATAAAATAGTGCTTAAGAGACTTGGGGAAACTTATTTAACTTAGTGGGTTGGTGCATGAGTAATTAGGACCATTGGATTTTAGTAAGTTATGGCCACACCTTGAGTATGACCCGCGGCCCTAGAGCATTGGAGGGCCTTACTCAACCCTTGTTTACCATAGACTTATTTTAGGAACCCCAAAATCTGCACCTTTTGGCTGGAAGTTCGGTTGGCAAGCAAGTAAGTCACCCTTTATTTCCTTGTTTCTTGCGCAGCTTTGGGGAGTGTACAAGCTGGTCGCTTGTGTCATAAGACAACCTCAAATCACACTACCTCCTCACCTCTTTCCTTGTGCGCATAATGGGTAGCAATTGGAACAAATTTGACTTGCTTTTTGCTGCAACTTAACCCCTCCTAGGCTGCACATTTCAGCCTATGCACAGCCTGTTTTTTTTCTGCATTGTGCGCACCCTACTCCCCCTCTCCTTTGCTTGATTACTTCTAGCTCCTCATGACTTTACATGACTGCCATCTTCTGTCCCTTTCTACCTCCCTAGGTGCGCTTAGCTCAAGGAAGAAACCTGCCCTTTCTTGCCAAAGTCATCAGCCTTGTCATGCCTTGTCTTGGCACCCCTTCACGGTCTCCTATGCGCAGAGAAATGGTGCAGATTTCTGACTTTGCTTTGAGGAGTAGTAGCTTTCATCACATGGCAAGCCTTACCTCTTTAGCTTGTCACATGTGCGCATAGGGAGATGCAAGTGCTGGCTTTTTGTGGCTTTGAGGACTGTCACATGTGCGCATAGGGAGATGCAAGTGCTGGCTTTTTGTGGCTTTGAGGACTGCATGACAGCCCTCCCTTGCTCTTCACTCAACCGTTGGAGTGAGGACAATTTGTGCAGACTGCCACTTTGTCTCATTGAAGCCTCACCACTCTAACACCTACCTAGGACAATAGCTATCATGCCCTCTTGTCTCTTCACACTGCACCTTCAAATCAGTTTGGGATCCCTTCTTTATTCATCATAGGCGCGCCCTTCTACACTTAAAGCAAACTTCCCTCACACCATCTCTTCTTGGTCACTTGGAGCAGCAACCTATCTTGTGTGGCTGCATATTGAAATCTGCATAGATGATCCCCATTGGCCAAGACATGACAAGTATTCATCTTAAGCCATCTTTATCCCTCTCTTGTGCGCATGGCCTTAGGGAAACTTGGTCCAAGCTTGCTGCCACATTGACTAAGATAATTATATCACCCTTTTTCCCTGCACATGCGTTGTGATCATTGTATCACCATGCAAGACTTATTATTTCCACTTCTTGATCAAACTCAGCCCCTATTTATACCCTCTCAAGTCATGAAATCCCACAAGCATCAACTAGAAAAGTGGCATGTCCCTTCTCCTCCCAAAGCCTCTAACCGTGACTTACCTTGCAAGTGTTCAACCATTCAAGTTTTCATCCCTTTCCCTGCATGATGCGTTGTATGACAGCAGCCCAGGGGAAACTACATGAGTCCATCCTTCATCTTTTCCTTGTAGCCTTGTACCATCCACCAACCGTACATCATTTAGAGTAGGAACCCAAGGTTGGAAGTTCTTTCCTCCACTTCCTCTTCACCCTTGAGTTAGGCTGAACACCAATAGCTTTGGTTGCTAGTCCCTCTCCTTGCTAATTCTGCCAAGTCATGGTGCTGCAGTGAGGAGTCCTAGCAACGTCTTCCATCCTCTTCCTATGGCACTCTCGGCTGAACCACAAGGGGGAATAGATTGTGCTCTTTGCTCAACGTTCCTGCTTCCATTTCCTTGTACATACAGCCACCGTCTAGTAGGAGAAGGTGAGTATTTCGCTACTGCCCTCTTGCTCTTCCCTCCCTAGACTTGTTATGATTGAGTTCTCTTCACTTCATGCTTGTGATCCAGTTTTCTTTGGGACATCTCCTCATGGAATGCAGCCAAACCTGACCTTGTGGACCCTTGAAGGAGGTGAGGTGTTGTTTTTCCTTTCCATGTTTCTGCTTAATAAGTCAGTTTTGATCTTAACTCCTCTCCTTTTTGCACGTCCTTGATTCTGTCTCATTGGATATCTACCTCCCTTGCTTGTAACCAATCGGTCTTGTGTGGTGCGGTCATCACAGCTGAGCACAAGCTGACCCTTGTCCCTCTCCATCTCAACTCTAGCCGTTGGCACATCTAGGAGCCTTGAATCTGAGTTTTGTATATTGTAGTAGGAGGTGGCAGTGATAACTGAGCTGCCAGCTGCATGATTCAGTCTTGGAGGTGAGTAAGTGTTAGTTCCTCTTTCATTCTTTTGGTTCGGTCACTTCTTGCATCTAAAAAAAGAGATTTATGCAGATTCATGTAGTTGTCTCTTCTGTCCTTGTTGTTGGACGTTGCTTTTATTTGTGTGCTCTTTCCTTCTCTGAGTCGGTCACCACTTATATGCTAGGATGAATTCAAGCTTCCCTTGCCTCTGCACCATCTTGAAATCTTGCCTTATTCACACAAACACAGCAGTGAAATCTGATGTAGGGGAGTGGAACATAGCCTTCCTTAGCAATGTTGGACTGCCTTGTGAGTCGGTGATATTTCTAGACTGCTATCAGTATTGAGGAGTGTGTAGAAAACTAATTGGAGCACACCTAAGTAACCTAGACACTGTGTTGTTAAGAGAAATAAAATGAAATAAAATGATGTGGAACTTTTAGTTACTGTATGCGCATATGGCAGTGGGAAGGAGTCACGTGATATGTGTTGTGGAATAAAGTATAAAGAAGAAAGCTATTGATATTAAAGTATAATAAATCAGTTAGAAGTATAGGATGAGAATAAATCTTGGAAGTACAAACCCCTTTTGGTTACACTGAGTTCGGTTCCTTTACTTGAATGGAGATTGTATTTTATTTTCATTTTTCGGTCCTGCATGCAGCTTTGGTCACACCTTGTGCAGATTTATAACGTATGTGAATAGCATGTCTCATGTCTTTAGCATGCATCCGTGACCTTGTAAATAACAACATAAAAATAATAGAGGAATGGCACCTAATTATTGGATGAGAAACCGATATTAAGTCAAGAATCTAGGAAGAGGGAAAAGCATAGTAAGGCATAGGAAATATATGTAATAAAATCTGATTTGATGCATATGTTTGTTTAGGTGCCCAAGGTCCTTTAAAATCGGACTGTCTGATGATATTTGGAATGCTTGGTTGAAAAGAATGTTAAAGACTTGAGGTAAGTGTCAGGCGATGATGCCTAATGTGACTATTGACTACTGGTATAGAATTGTAACATGATGCTCCATATGCCGTAAAAATATTATGTTCCATTATGATGAAAGGAAACTGCCTAAAATGTGCCTAAGGGCTATATGATTATGAGGTAAAGACGTTATGTGGCAGCATAACGCATATGAAAGGTATATAAGCATGCACCTTACATCATACCGCATTTTTACGCTTTGTGTGTGGAAGCATAGCATGACATGCATATATCATGATCATATAGGCCTTGTTTTAGAATAGTTATGTACAGGACCATGTGTTTGAGCAAGCATCATATAGGCATCCCCAAGGTACCGGGGTATGGGACACTTGGCATCAGTCCGCATAGGCCCACAGATGGAATCCACATGGAGCTCAGGTGCCAAGGGTATATTTGATTCCACTGTGAAGTGCGCGCACGACGGTGCTAAAAGCGCAAAGGAAAGGCGTTATATACGCAATATATGAATATGATGAAAAGGAAAGGCGTTATATGCGCTATATATATGAATATGATGAAAAAGAAAAAGGTAAAGGAACAAGGATATGTTGAAGTGACTGTTATAATTTTGTGCCTAGTTAATACTGTTATATTACTGGTTTTGTTGCCACACTACTGGGATTTTTCTCACCCCTTCGGGGCTGCTATTTTCCAAAATGGCAGGAGGACGTAAAAGCTTTTGAAGAAGTGAAGTTGCTGTTGCTTGCTGATGCATGGGTTTTTGCTGTTACTGTTTGATTGTTGGATGACTGTAATGCTTTATATTTCGGTACTCTTGGATGACTGTAGACTTTATCATCTTCTATTTGATTCTTTTATGAGCAGTGACGGTTTTGGAAATGCTTTGTGAAAAGGGTTTTTGAACGTTTCTTTAAGTATCGAATTTTAACAGTTTTACAGGTACCTTACGGGTCATGTTTCAAGGGGCAAACGAACTCCGATTTTCTATTATTTTATATGCACGCGAAGCCCCGAGAATTTACTTTCAAACTGTGCAGGTTTTATTTTTATCCGAAACCTGTGCGAATTTTAATAAGCTTTGCTTTACAACTGGTTTTCCTGAAAACGGACAGAATGCTCAAGCAACTTGAGAGTTCTGTTCCGTGGGGCTATTCACCTCTGAATCGCGTATAATTTATATGTATGCGACGCCCCGGATGTCTAGTTTTTCAGAAGCTTGGAATATTTTTTTATCGCATCTGAATTCAATTTTATACGGATTTTATAAGGCAGCCAGGTTTTCTGAAAAGTATAGAAAAATTCAGCATAGTGTTTTATAATTAAAATTTCCTATGATTGATAATGATTTCATTTTGTTAACAGATTTTATAAGAATCAATTCTGGATCTTTTATTGCTTCAAATTAATTAATGCTGTGATAAAGTTTTAAAAAGAACGATTCCATACCGCTGTAACTCTAATACGATTCTAGCGAACAACCCTCTTGGATGCATACGAGAGTGGGTGTTACACTCATCATGTAACCTGTAGTCGACTTCCTCGAGTCGAAGTCTCCCCCTAAATCAGAATCCGAGTACCCTTGCAACTCGGCTTTGCCTTCAATGCCGGATTGCTGAAATCATTCTGGGGAGAAGCCGTCAAAACTGCGGTTGACTTGATCAACCTCTCACCATCACGACCACTTCAAGGAGAAATTCCTGAAGAAGTCTGGACAGGTCGGAAAACGGCCTATAATTAGGGGTGTGCAAAATAACCATAAAAGTGGGTCGAACCATGAACCGAACCGAACCGCTCCATAAAATAACCGGTTTTAAAAAACTAGTTCATGAACCGAACCGGTTTTTAAAGAACCGGTTCATGAACCGAACCGGTTTTTAGAACCAGTTTAAGAACCGAACCAGTTTTTAGAACCGGTTTAAGAACCGAACCGTTTCCGAACCGAACCGAACCATTTTCAAACCAAACCAAATTAATTTTTATAACTTTATTTTTTAAAATTTTTAATTTTTTTCTTTTCAAAAGAGGGTCGACCCGAACCGGTTCCGAACCACTTCTGAACCGGTTCCGAACCGAACCGAACCACTTTCGAACCGAACCGAACCAGTTTTGGACCGAACCGAACCACTTTCGAACCGAACCACTTAAACCAATTCGGTTCGGTTTTTCAAAAAAACCGGTTCGGTTCGACCCATGCACATCCCTATCTATAATCATGTAACCTGTAGTCGACTTCCTAGGATTTCTTGAGATTTCTTTATTGCAGTATTTTTTAGAGAAGGCAAAGCCGAGTTGCAAGGGGGAGAAAATCAAGACACTCAGCTTCTAGGATTTCTTGAGATTTCTTTATTGCAGTATTTTTTTCTTTAATAAACAAAACATTAATTTATAAATAAATATCTCCAATTAAAATAAAATTCTAAAATATTTTAATTTTATAAAATTCAAGAAAATTTACAATTATTCTTTTAGATTTTTAAATAATAATCTAATTATTGTAAAATAAAAGTTGAATATGTTTTTAAATTAAAAAATGGGATAGGTTATTCTGCCTACTCTTATTTTACCTACTCTTTTCAATATCGTTCGATTACCATCTCATCCAACGGTCGATATTAGAGATATAAAATAAATCATTTTCCCTCTCTTTTTTCTCCTCATTCCCCCCCCCCACATCTTTCTCTCTCCTCCCCTTTCTCTCTTCCTCTGCCACCAAGACTGAAAATAAAGAGAAAATCAAAAGAAAAACAAACACGTCTATCCCTAAACAAAATATTTTCAAAATTAAAGATGTCCGGAGAAAGAGTAACTAAAAATAATTCATATAATTCTATAAATCTCAAATGGGGAAGGATATATTTACCACCAAAAAAGTTTTTACCACCTTTACAACCAACCTAATCACCGTTGATTTCTGTCAATCTAACGGTTATAATTTATTGGATCGTATTTATTAATTAATTATTAATTCTCAATAAATCCAATAAATTATAATCGTTAGATTGATGAAAATCAACGGTGATTAGGTTGGTTGTAAAGGTGGTAAACTTTTTTGCTGGTAAGTATATCCTGCCTCATCCCAAATATGAGACAATCAAAACAAGAGTATGTGTTTTGGTACCCAATTCAAATTCAAAAACAAGTTTTGATTTTTTTTTATGTTTCCGCAACAGGGGTCTCGGTTCTTGCATCAACGCCATAGATGAATCTTAATCACCATGCGAGGCGCAATTAAATGATAATAGAATCATAGAGAAGATACAGTTCATTTGAAAATCGATAGAATCAAAAAAAATTCCCAGAAATTCAAAGCACCAAATGTCGTCCCCACCTCTCTCGCTCCCGGGAAAATTTGTCGTTATTAGAAAAATGAAATATATAACACTCCCTGAACCAAATTGATCATACGCTTCGAAAAAGAAGATATTTGCGGTTGCTATTCGCTTTGCGGACTCTTTGCACGTTTGAATTTTGATTGTCTCGTATTTGGGATTTTGTAGAATTATATGGATTATTGTCCGTTACCTTTTCTCCGGTCATCTTTAATTTTAAAGATATTTTGTTTAGGGATAGACAAAATAAGTGAGGTTTTTTAATTGATGGTCGTATGTGTTTTACTTTCGATTTTCTCTTTATTTTCATTCGCAGAGAAAGAGAGAAAGGGGAGGAGAGAGAAAGAGTGTGGGAGGAAATGAGGAGAAAGAAAGGAAAAAATGGTTTATTTTATATCGCAAATATCGACCGTTGGATGAGAGTGTAATCGAACGATATTGAAAGAGTAGACAAAGTAGGCAAAATAAGAGTAGGTAGAATAACTTATCCCTTAAAAAATATTTATTTACCAAATTTGATATATTGATAGAGTAAGGATATTCTAACTACCAAAAATTCTTATTATTAACTTACTACCCATCACATCACCATTGGATCAAAGAGAGAATATTAAAAAGTTTTTGAAGAGAGAGAAAATGTTAATCTTTGCTTTTCCAGTGTTATCTATATGATTAGATAGGTAGTAAGTTGGTAGTGAAAATTTTTGGTAGTGTTATCCTTCCTTTGATAGAGTAAGGATATTCTCCTCTTTTTGTTACTTTTCTTTTCGATCGAAATATAAAAGAAACTGCTTAATTATCTGCACGTATGATTTTGATGTCAGTGTATGACAATTATGATTAGTTTTGCTGGAGAACTTGTTTTTTTAATAAAATTTTCATCTCAACCTTCTGTTGACAAAAAATAAGTTAATTTAAGTGTACACTAATTTTTTTAAAATTTACTTCTTAAATTGTTTATCACTACTTTTTTTTAAAAAAAAGAATTTAAACTCTTGAGTTCATTGATTAATCAACTAATTTAGTTGAATTAAGCATAATTACAAAAACGACAAAATTCTCTCGATGAAAATTTTAACACAATTATATATAAAGAACTCAAATTTAAAAACTCTAATTAAGCTAGAATAATTCATATCAAATGATTCATGTGGTGACTATTTATTAAAAATTCTTTTCATAGTTTTTTAATGGGTTATGTTTATCTCATTTTACATGAGATAAACAACTTTCCTACACACACAAAAAGAGGATTGAGTCCCACCACTATCTTTTCTCTATCCTCTTACCTATGGGTCTCACTTATACTTTTATCTCTACAACATGAGGTAATATTTTTTCTACAACACAAGAAAAATATATCCCATTTTTAATATAGAAACAAATCATTTTCAATGATGATTACTCAGATTCTACGAGTCACAACCATGTGTAAGTTTATGTACGCTGATGCTGTGTGCCAAAGTTTTGTTTCCTTTTTCTTTTTCAGGTTAAGACAGTTTTCAAGGCGTTGATCAATGAGGCATTCACCAGTGTTTCTACAAGAACTAGAACCACCGTGCTTGTCCTTCTCCTATTTTAATTCTGTGGGCGACACTTGCCTATTTTCTTTCATGTTAACAATAATTTCAGTGCAAATCTAATTAAACATGTAACATTATGAAAATTATAATTATTTAAAACATCTTGGTTGGTGACCATGAAAACTCTCTTAAAATAAAACCACTATTTTTATGATATACATTTTTGTTTCTACAGTTAGACATTTTTTTTTTTTTTGATTTTTTATTCGTAGGCTACAGTTTTTTTATTAATGATAATTAATGGGTACAGTTGAAAGTTTGGAATTATAATGAAGTCATGTGTAATTCCAGGAAATAGTATCAGAAATTGACTAAAAACAAACAAATATTTATACAAAAAAAAAAAACAAACAAACAAATATAACTTTACGTACTGAAATTGCTGAGTTTAGAAATAAACTGAACAATAATGATAGTAATTCAGTTGTTGTTGTTGAGCTTTTCCTCTTTAATGTTGGGAAATCGGTTCCCTCAAGCTCGGCTTTTCAGCCTTTGAGAAAGTTAGTCAACAAGATCCTGGATCTAGGATCTCGGCAATTACCTCGGCCTGTACTTCACCAGGTCGGGCAGCGCAGCGGAAAAACGAAAAGCACAAAATAGGAGAGAGAGAAGAAGAACATAAACAGTTTTAACATAGGAAAACTTTCTTCAATGAAGAAGTAAAAATCCACAGGACCTGGTCCAGATCAAATGTCCACTATGAAAATAATGGATACAAAGAATCAAAATACACCAATGTGGTGGTTAACACTACTCTCCAATAATGGTGATAATCAAATCTCCCTAGAGATATTTCACTCAAACTCTCTCTAGAGATCTCTCAAAAACAAAGCACAAAGCTTTACTCACAAAACCCCCAAATAAAATTCTCTCTCATTCTAACCTAGCATCCACCCTCAACTAATGAATATATAGAGGAGGTGGAATGTAGGGTTTAGGGTTTTTAGGAAACCCCTTAATGGGCTTAGGCTTAGCATTGAAGGAGGAAGCCCAACAAATCTCCCCCACCGACATCAATGCATCGGCTTCAGCATCAACCCAGCTCCTTCACAATAGTCTTCAAATTTTTTACTCGGAACCGCTTTGTCATCATGTTGGACCAATTTTGGTCAGTGTGCACTTTGACGAGTTCGAGCTCTCCACCTTCCACCACATCCCGGATCTAGTGATATCTCACATCAATGTGCTTAGTGCGGGAGTGATAGGTCGAATTCTTTCGCAAGATGGATTGCACTTTGATTGTCACAACCCAGCTCGTACTTGTCTTGATCATGGTTGAGTTCCATGAGGGACTTCTTCATCCACAACATCTCTTTGCTTGCCTCAGTTGCGGCAATGTACTCAACCTCGGTTGTTGATAGTGCAACACACTTCTGAAGTCTTGATTGCCAAGAGACAACTCCTCCGGCAAATCTCATCATGTATCCTATCGTCGACTTTCTCGAGTCGGAATCTCCCCCTAAATCAGAATCTGAGTACCCTTGCAACTCGGCTTTGTCTTCTCCTAATCGGAGACATAGGTTGGTCGTACCTCGGAGGTACTTGAAGATCCACTTCACTGATTTCCAGTGCTCTTTGCCGGGGTTTGACAGATACCAGCTTACCATTCCAACAACATATGTCAAGTCGGGTCTAGTGCAAACCATTGCGTACATCAAGCTTCCAACGGCGGATTGGTACGTGACCTTCAACATCTCATCTTTGTCTTCATCAGATCCCGGACATTACTTCTGATTCAGCTTTATGTGTCCAGCTAGTGTGTGCTCACTGTTTTAGCTTTGTCCATGCTGAATCTCTTCAGAATCTTCTCAATATACTTCTCTTGACTCAGCCACAGTAACTTCTTTTGTCTATCTCGAATAATCTTGATTCCGAGTATCTACTTTGCAGGGCGGCTGAGGTCCTTCATTGCGAAGGACGAGCTCAACGCCTTCTTCAGGGCGGCTATCCTCGATTTGTCTTTCCCTACAATAAGCATGTCGTCAACATATAACAACAATATCAGAAAATCTTCGGCCTCATACTTCTTCACAAATACGCAGTGGTCGGCTTCTGTCTTCTCAAACTTGTGATCAGTCATAAATGATTCAAACTTCTTGTACCACTGCCAAGGTGTTTGCTTTAAGCCATAGAGGCTCTTCTTCAACCGACATACCAAGTCTTCTTGGTCTGGAGCTCGGAACCCCTCAGGTTGCTCCATATATATTTTTTCTTCTAAATCACCGAGAAGAAATGCCATCCACATGTCCATTTATTCTACCTCGAGGTCCATTGAAGCCGCCATGGTTAACACAGTTCGGACCGAGGTCATTTTCACCACAGGAGAAAAAATATCCTCAAAGTCTACTCCTTTCTTATGATTGTAACCTTTCATTACAATTTGGGTCTTGTATCTCGGCTTCTGCCCGTTTTCTTTATTCTTAATCTTGTAGACCCATTTATTTTTCAGAGCTTGTCTTCCTTCTGGCAACTCAGTCAGCTCATAAGTCTGATTCTCGTGCAGAGATTTCATCTCATCTTGCATTGATTTTCCCCATTCTTCTTTCTCTGAGCTCGTCACAGCCTCATCATAACTCTGAGGCTCACCGTCTTCAGCAACGACGATGTATTCATCAGATGGGTATCTTGTAGAAGGTCTTCTTTCTCGAGTTGGATATCTCGGCTTTTCTTCAGCTTGAGAACCTGATTCATCTTTCACATCCCAGATCTCAACATCAACTCGGATCTCAGTATCTTGGTTATCATCTTCGCCATTTTCGTGATTTTCTCCCCCTGATTCAGCTCGGACAGGAGGGATGGATTCTTCACGTCTAACAACAACCCAGACTTTGGGCTTCGAGATGTCATGAATGGTCTTATCTTCATGAAAGATCACATCTCGACTTCTCACTATCTTATTGATTGGATCCCAAAATCGGAACCCGAACTCACATCTCGGCGAACCAAGATAGATGCATTCTTTAGTCTTTGCATAGAGTTTTGCCCTTTAATCTTTAGGAATATGCACGAAAGCTCGACATCCAAACACTCTCAATTGATTATAGGCCACTTTCCAACCTGTCCAGACTTCTTCTGGAATTTCTCCTTCAAGTGGTCGTGATGGTGAGAGGTTGATCAGGTCAACCGCAGTTCTGACGGCTTCTCCCCATAATGATTTCGACAATCCGGCATTGGATAATATACTTCAGACCTTCTCTTCAATAGTCTGGTTCATCCTCTCAGCAAGTCCATTCAACTTTGGCGTATTTAGGGGCGTCTTCTCAAGTCGGATCCCGGCCGCTCTGCAGTATGCATCAAATGGGCCGCAATACTCATCACCAATGTCAGATCGGACCACCTTCAATTTCTTGTCAGTCTCCCTTTCAACCATAACATGGAATTCTTTAAAGGAAAACTTTACAGGATCTAACCTTATATATTTTATATCTTAATCGTTGATTTCTTAGGTCAAATTTATTAGTTAATTAGTAATTCACAATAAAACCCAATAAATCTTAACCGTTGATTGACAGAAATAAACGATTAAGATATAAAATGACATAAGGTTAGATACTTTAAAAAGATAAATATTTTTCCACACACACACACATATATATAAAAAATTATACTCTAATGTTATATGAGATTCATCTCTCATGTTATACTCACATAAAAAGAAGTGCCTTTCTTTTTCTTCTTTTTTCCTTTTTTTAAAATTGGTGGGTCCCACTTCATTTATCTCACAACATAATATATATATATATATATATATATATATATGGGGTAAACATTTCTCAAGATAACTTCTCTTATACTACATGAGAGAAAAAATAAATAAAATTACAAAAACACCCTTCATTAATTCACCTAAAATTACGTAAAACCTTATATATATATATATATATATATATATATATATATATATATATATATATATATATATATATATATAGTCATCAAATGTGATATTTAAACATCAAGTTGTATTTTGAATTGATGATCTAAGTAACTTGTCATCCTACCTTAAATAAAATATTAATTATATTAGACTGAACAACAAACAGATTATTTAAGCCTAAGTAAGCACCAATATTTCTATTTGTATCCAAGTCGATTAACATAAAAAAGATATAAAAATTTACAACATAAAAGAATGTAAAAACACTTTATGGAAAAATGTGCACCACAAAGTAAAGAGTACTAGAATGTGTAAAATAAAATTTCTAGACTATATATATAAAAAAAATTTCTAGACAATGTGTAAAACACTTAACATGTTAAGCGTAACTATAATGAGTTTTCATTTTATCCTTTAACATAACACAAAAAATTTGTATACACACACAATATTTTGTGGGGACCACACATTTTAAAACAAAAGAAAAAAGAAAGAAATGTGGCATGTAAAACGAATCTCTATAATATTACACAATCATTTTTCCTACAACATAATAAACATAAAACCCAATTATAATATAGGGAAAACTTCAAAAAAATCTTATGAGTTTTCTAAATTATCACTTACCCCCTCACAAAAAATTTGAATCATTTACATCCCTATTTAAATTTTCTTTATCACTTACCTCCTGATTTAAAGTTTCTTTATCATTTACCCTCTCACTTAAGGGATAAATGATTCAAAATTTTGGGGAGGGAGTAAATGATTATTAGAAAATTATAGGGGAGTTTTTGAAAATTTTCCTATAATTTATAACTCCGACAAATACATACAAATATATTAATATTTTCAGTATGGAAACACATACAAAAGTTAATGTGAAAAAGGATTTTATTTGCATAATATTGCATATGACGCAAGAAAACTTTACTATAACAAAAGAGGTAGTTGGAATTTACTTTTTTTCTTTAATCATTTCATTTTCTCTCTCTTATGTAATTTTTTTTTCTTCATAAATAATGTAACATCATGCTCATAAATCTCTATGTAAAATAACATATTATATATTTATAAAACCAGTGACATCCAGCTATACAATCTTATTTGAATTTTTTTTATTATTTTAAATAATACAAATTTATATCATCTTTAATAAAACTATATCATTTTAATATAATTTTACATTCTTTCTCCTTCCTTTTCTTTTTTTTCCTAATTTTATAAAAAATATATATATAAAAAAATACCAAAAAGGAAGCGATATGCCAATGATTGGTAATTTAAGGGAATTGAATAAAATGGACAGACTGAGTCTTACACCAAAAAAGAATGACCGTGACAGATCAGTCACACCGCCATGACCACAGAGCTTTGGAGTAGTCATGGTCAAGGCCATTGACTTCGGTTCTCGAAATGGTTAGTTTTCTCGAGACACGTTCTTAGTTTGTCTAGTTGTAATGTAATATCTGTTGGGTCCTTACCCCTTTCTAATTAGTGGTGGAGCCCATGACCTTATTATCAGCAATATTATTTATGAGCATTATGTCAGAGCTCTTGACCAAGGAGAGCACGCAGACAGGTACATACCCTTTACGCTGTGTGTGCTGTGTTAAAGATGTAGATACCTCATTTCACCTAACAGAATGCTTTATCTATGCAACAAGACTAACAACTAACAAAATGCTTTATCCCACCACCAAAAAAAAAAAAAAATACTTTATCGTTGCAACTAGACTAACAGCTAATAAAATGCTTTTATCTTTGGAACAAAACTAACAACTAACAACAGTTGTTTTGAATTCAAACTTGAATCTTAACAAAAAATGCTTCAGATGGGTTTGATTCAGTCCTGATTATTCTCCTTGCCACCAGCCAGGATGCGCTGGATCTGAAGACCTCGGCTGAAGACCTTGGTTGAATAGCAGCCTAGATTGCAATTCTGAAACATATGGGAGCCAAGCCAATACGGTCACCGGTGTAAAGATAATCGCTCCCATTAGGTATTCGCAGCACCTTGCTAAATCTCTGACAGAACTCCACATTCCAATGCCCTTCACCAACGGCCTG
>JAVKPL010000174.1:0-14397 GCA_032173675.1 Gastrolobium villosum | reverse complement strand
AAAATCCCTATATGATGGGATGTGTATGAGAGAGGTATGATATGGTACCATAGAATGATACGTACTGGTTGAATGAAATGATGATGAAGGTGAGGTGTAAAGAATGAAACACATGTGAAATCTTAGGCATGTTGCCTTTAATGTGAGAAATCAATGACGAACTATGTTTCAAGTTTTGAGATGACTAGGCGAAATTGTAAGTATAATCTTATATACAGAAATTCATGAGTGTGTTGTGATTGAAGGCTTTGAAATGGCCAATGTGACTTAATTATGGTAATGTGTGGTCCATTAGGTACCAGTTAAATGTCTTGAGGAAGTGATTCGCCATTGTGTTTTGGTGAAAGTTGGTAAACCTGTAAGGTTAGATTCGAAAGTTGAGCACAGAGATGGTGCTTGTTAAAGATAAAGTGCAGAGGTGAAATTGCACGTTGTAGGTTAAGAACATGAGAAAAAAATATGTGTATATACGAGTTGTGGCTAAATGCCAAAAAAGGGGATTATTCCCTCAGAAAAAAAAAGTACAGTGAGCGTGAACTAGATGATTACTCGGTGAATTGCACTGAGGGGCTGTGAGATTTCATAACAGTGTTTAATGGGGAATAAGAAATGTAGAAAATATTGATGATGAGAGTACATACTCCGTAGAAATAAAGCTCAGATAAGGATAATTGTGGGAGTAATGTGTCAGAAAGTGATAGTTGCCTGTGTGGCACAGATTGAATGGAACATGATATGACCCTATGGGTATAGTTATTGATACATTAACTAGGTAGGAAAACCCTCCAAGAGAAATTATGGGCTATATATGTTAGGTAGCCGACTTGTGAAAAGAAATTGGCTTGGTAAAGCAGAGAAAGTGCGCAACTGTGATGTGCGCTCCGGCTGTTCACAAGTGGTGGCACCGGATGATATTGAAATTGGGGAGGACTTGAAGTCTCCCATTGGGCCTTTGAAATGCAAGGCCATTGTGAAATGAGGCTGAAAAGCCAAAGAATTGTAATGTAAGTATTTAGTGAGAAGCCCGCACACCTGATGAAGCTACTTGGGGACGGGAGACTGAGATTCTCAGTCTGTGTCCTGAGTTAGCATATGTGCATAGTTGATTTTGCGGACAAAATTCCAAAAAGGTGGGGTGAATATAACACCTCGTAAATTCAAATGTGAATTTATATGATATAATGTGGGTTAAAAGGGAAGGATCAGTGAAAATCCTGAAATTGGGGTCAAATTGTGTACCAAGGGCAAAATGGTAATTTGCCAGAAACGTAAACTGAGGCATGAAAAATGGAGTAGGATATGTATTCAGGACGAAAAATTGAGTGAACAGGCAAGTTTTGAAAATTTTGATGAATAGTGATTTTCCCGGTGTAAAAATACTGCGGTATAATTGTACCGTTAGGAGTGAAATTTTTATGAGTATTTTGAGGAAATAAAAATATGTCATGAACCAGAAAAATATGTAGGTTTTGAATTTATGATTGAAATTGGGTGCGGGTTTAAAGTTAAATCGCGTGTGGGACCCGCTGAAACCAAACCCACTTACTTTTCCCCTCCCCCACACGCTCCCTCTCTCTTCTCTCTCCCTCTTTTCTTTCTTTCTTTCTTCTTCTTCTCCTTTTTTGCGCAGCAACCATGGGAGCTTGGGCAAGAAAGTTTCTTGCCCAATTTCCCCACTTTTGAGCCGCCAAATTGATAAAGTTCCAACACCAAAGTTGTTTGTAGTGAGGTTGTGAGTATATTACCCTTCTTGAGAGAGTCATGAAAGTGAGTGTGTGATGAGATCATTTTCCACCCCATTTGTGCGAATTTGAGGATTTTGGGGAGCATTGGTGAAGCTTTGGCTTGGGAGGAGGCTTGATTATCACTCATAGGAACATTTGCAAGCTATTGGTGGTAAAAATTCTTGATTTCCTTTGAGTTTCATGAATGTATAAAAATGGGTTTTTTTGTTGAAGTTGTGAGGGATGATTTGTGTAGTTAGAGAGCTCAAATGGAAAATGTGCATTAGATGATTATGTCTTAGAATGATGTATTTAAGCTAGAAAAGCAATAAAATTTATTGGTGAAAAATGCTCATAACTTAGGATTTTTGCGTAATGCCTAAGATTTGTGAAAATTGAATCGTGAAAGAAATGGATTGATAACTAATGGTATGATGTTTTAATGTGATTATATGATGAGTATGAGTGTTGAATTGGATTGAATACCCATAGATTGATGGGCATGAGTAATTCGACCTATTGAGGTAATGGTGTTGTTGATCGTATAGGTTGCCTCTCTTGGACGCTATGGAAGTGGATTAAGCTTGGAGCTTACGTATGGAGCATTGGCTCGGTGTTGAGGTAAACCTTTGGAACTCGGGTTTAGTCCCTTGTGTCCTCCACCACGCCTAGTGGAAGGTTGTGGTTGGAATTTGTGTTGTTGGACATTGTATGAATATGTATGTTCATGCATTATTGCTTGATTGTGTGACATGCTTGGAGCATGTTGTGTGTGAAATTGTTTGGTCACTGGCCAGTTGACGTGTGTTGGTTTGGACATCCGCTGGATAATTCCGTTGGGAATTCCAGTCGGGTTTTTCCGTGGGGCCGACTCTGGGAGCGGCACCAGGATGATCCAAACGTGGGACTTCCGCTGGGTAGGGCTCATGAGGAGTTCCAGTTGGGTTTTGCCATGGAGTCGTCTCAACCATGGGAGAGGCACCAGGAAGGTCTCGGGAGTTATATGATGGAGTCCTCGAACGTAATCCAATTATGGATGTTCTTGGTTTGTCTCCAGTTGTTGTGATATTGTGTGTCTTGCATTTCATACTTTGTTATATGTTGCACATTGAGTGAGCCATGGGGTGGAGTGATCCTCTAGTACCCTTGGTTTACTGAGATATATTTGTATATCTCACCCCGCATTTGGGGACATCATTTCAGGTTAGGTTGAGCCTGGAGGAGTGGAGCATGAGGTGCATATGGAAGGCATCGTATGTTAGAGGATTGAGTTGGAGACATTTAGCATAGGATTTTATGTTTTGAATTGAGGCCATGAACTTGTGCATGTTGAAAATGCCATGCATTTGTAAATGTATAACTCTACTTGATGTATATGTATCTTATGTGTGAGCATGGGATTTGTCCATAGCCACCTATGATGTATTGGAAGTATGTAAATGTAATGTAAAGGGGCTCTAAGCCTAATTTATGAATTGATTAATTGTATGGTTAATAAGAGCATGCAATAGAACCTTGGTGATGGAAACGTAATGAATATTATGTATGTAACTGGACTGTGGTGGGTTGTAAGTGCCCCAAGGCGCTGTTGGTCCTTGTGTCTGCCACCCACGTGATTTTATATAACTATATGTGTTTTAGGTTGCATTGGCAAATTGGGGGTTGTTGTAAAAACAAAGGGAATTCTGGCCAATTTTTGAGAAATTGGCATCTTTTTTAGCGAACTTTGGGAGAACATATCTCCCTCCATTGTGGTCCAATTGGTATGTGCCTTGGACCATTTTGAAGATGGTGTTACCCTCTTCACCGTGTCAAAAATTGAGATTAAACGGAGTTAGGAATTGGACTGTAGAAGGTCGGGAACACGGGCCCCTAGATTGCCCTGCATACTAGAAACAGGGGAAATCCCTCTGCCACTGGGCGCTTTAGCGCCCTGGCACCTGTGAAAAATAATTGTTCTCTGCCCGTAGGCGCTAAAACGTTCAAGTTGCGCGTTTTAGCGCTCGTTGCCCGTCAGCATACACATGAATTAGTAAAATTGACATAACTTGAGCTACAAAGCTCCAAATTGAGCGCGGTTTGAACCCACCCATAGCTAATGAAGAAATCTATAACATACTAAGAAATGAGAAGCATTTGATAGGTTTAAAATTGTTGGAGTAAATAAAATGGTTAAGATATTTAGTGATCAGAATGAATAGAATGAGTTTTAGCCTTGTGGGTTTATGGGAACCACTTGGCAACCTCTAAATAAAAGAGTGTATGGTATTAGGCTTTAGTATTAATCATTCCGCATAAAGTGTTGGGTTATAATCACAGTTATTTTATTGGAGAAAATGATATTAAAAAGGAAAAAAGTTTACCCGTGTTTTATAAATGAACCGCTGTGATTGTAACTGCGCTTAATATCATATTTGGTGATAACACACCGGTTAACAACGGGGTGTTACAGGGAGCTGAAATTTGACAAGAGACATCGAGACTCTATCTCTCGAAAAAATCAATGTTTCAAAGAGTTCCTCACATGGCTCCATGGTTTGGACCAAATCTTGGAATGGTGGTCTCATACACCAAGACATCCAGTACCACCAGATCCTCCATTTGCTGAGTCATCCTACACTGCTGGAGTGGATGACATGGAGGGTTGATAATATATCCTTGCTGACGGAGATTTTGTATATTAGTTTATTTTTCTGTTTTGTATTTTTTACTTTGTGTTGGTATATCTTTCTCTGATGTTTTAATGTGTGCATCATAGTTTATCCTATATGCCACTTTTTGTTCTATCGTGCAGGTTTTTTTTCCTTCTTGTGGTTTAATTATTGTTGAGGACAACAATTCTCTAAATTTGGGAATGGTAGACCCGCAATTCTTTTATCAGGGAATATATTCTAACTCTTTTAATTTTTATTAGTTATTTTATGTGCTCTGTAAATAAATAAAAAATTGGAAAATGTTTCTGAGCAAATCCCAGGTTTAGATGTGCTTTCCCTATTTAACTGGACTGAATTCATCTTAGAAAATATGCTTTGTATGCACTTATGGCATGATATTGTATGGGCATGAGTAGATTTCATGATTTCTCATTTGTCTGAATTTTGTGCTTGAATGACTAATGGTGCCTGATGTTCTTTTGAAAGTCTAGCTTGACATCATGCTGGTGAGGTTTTGTGCTTAAACACTTATTTTTATTTTGAGAGACCTCACTGTGATAGCATTCTAGAACTTGTTCTGTTTCTCCGTGATGCATGCATTGATTGAAATGATGAAGGCAATTTTATTCTTGTTAAGCCATGGCCAGATAGCCCTCCTGTTTGATTTTTCCATTGTTAACCCCTTTGAGCCTAAGCCTTTTTGTTCATAATTCCTGCTGATTGCTTAGCCATATTCATGTTGTCTTACTTACCTTTGTTGAGATTGAAATATTTGACAAGAAAAGAAAATCGATTGGGGTAAGCTCCACTGAAGCTAAGTGGTATGTCAAAAAGAAAAGAAGAGAAGAAATATAAAATATTTCTTTGAAAATTTTTGAAAGGTACTATAGCAATGTGAAAAAAAAAATGTGTGCAAAATAAAAAGGATGGACCTCTAATTTTAAAAAATAAATAAATAGAGAGAGGTGGAAAATAAAAGGGATGGACCCATGATCTTAAAGAATATTGGAGCTGGAATTTGTTTGAGATTTGATCATTCTCAAGTGCATATCAATATTCCAATCTCAACTCACAATTTTAGCTACTTCCCATAAATTCGTACCTTTAAGCCAGGCAAAATTATATCCATGAAAAGTCATTTTGATCAATTGTGCATGTGTTAATGTTCCTTATCTTTAGGAATTTGAGAATATGATCAAGCCTATGGTAGTGCTATTGCTGTGATGAATTGAGTGATTGTTACTCCCTCAAACACTTGAGTGCTGAGTGAGAGGTGTTCGAGTTAGATTCTAACATTTTCATAAGAATAGAAGGCATTGTTAGGAGTTCTTTGCATTGATTTCGTCATGCTTAGCATAGTGATCTACTGATTGTTTGTGTGATGTTATGCTAGATTGTTATTTCTATGTTTCCATGTTTGAATTGAGTCTTGTACATTGCTGGGGACAACAACGTTTAAATCAGGGAATAGTTTGACGTGCCTCTGGCAAGTTATGTTTTCCATGCCAAAAACAATAGGAATTTAATTATAAAAGAGCATGTTTTGTTTATTAATTGCTTTTATTATTTAGTTTTTTTATTTTTTGTTTATTTCCCATTTTTTATATGATTTTTATATGTTAAAGTGTGAAAAAGATTCGAAGATTTGAAAAACAAGGAAGGGAAGACCGCGCGAGAGACCAAACAAAGCGCCAGAGTGTCGCGCCACAATTGAATTGAAATTTGAATTCAAAATTTGAATTCAAATCTATTTTAATTTAATTCTTCCGTTACGTAATAAGTTTTAATTTAATTCTTCCGTTACGTAATAAATTGTAATTTAATTCTTCCGTATACGTTTCACCAGAGGGGCATTTTCGGGAAAGAAGTACAGTGTTGTGCGAGTATTTTTGGAAGAGGGAAAAAGAGTCTTATAAATAGAACTCTTCACAGAACCCTAAGGAGGAACTCAGAAATTGGGAGGCAGATCTGGATACTTTGAGAGGGAAGGAGGCAGTGGAGTTCTTCACGTTCTTTGTTCTTCATCTACTTCTTTGTATTTTCTTTCTTTTTTATTTTAGTTTATGTTGAATTTTAGATCAGCGATCATGATGTTGATTGGCTAGATCTTTTTATTGTAGTCAGGGTCACGATCCATATGTGAACCCTTGATACGAAGGATTGGTCTATGGTTTTTTATTTATATAATTATCTTTATCATTACTCTGTGCAAATTTGATATTCCCTTTGTTAGAATTGATCGATCTGATAGTTGGGGATATTCTGAGGATCAAAATCCTAGATAGGAATATTGGGGTTTTGATCTCGAAAGGGGGTAAGATAACGATCTGTATGCGTGCTAGAATAGACGTTTATATGATTGTAGATGCTTAAATTATCGCGTCCATTGCTTGATCATATGAGAAACATTGCAAGGAATTGGGGTTCCTCATGGGATTAAAGGGTTAACCCTGCAAGGAATTGAGGGTTAACTATTAAATCTTTTTTAGATGATAACTTATCTGAGTGATTATATAGATAATTATTGTAAATCAATCTGGAGTAAAAAGTGGAGATCATTTGGTGAATGAACCTTGGCTACAATGCTTTTCTTATCCTTTTTACAAATCACTTCTCATTTTTATTGTTTTATTTCTCAAAACAAAAATACAAAAATAAGTACTTTATTTTCAGATTTCGATTTCCATCAATTTGACAATTTTTGTCACAACCCTATTTGAATTTTTCCATTCTTTGAGAAAAAGTTTAATTGATATTAGATCCCAATCCCTGTGGAGACGAACTTTTCTTATCACTTTATTACTTGTGCGATCGGTATACTTGCCGGAGAGCAACAGTCTCCGGTTTACTTCTCGAGCAGCATCTATCATTGCCACGTTGGCCACTCTCGCGGCCTCCTGCATCTCACCTAATGTAGTCAGGATTGGGTCGGGCTGACCCTCAACAGTCTCTCGTGTTCTCCGGGGTCTTACCATGACTCTGCACAAGTTACACAATTTATGAGATGATCAGGCCCACGCAATGTGATCACATATGCATCATCATAATAAAAGCCATTGGAGTAACACACAAGACAGACACAACCAAACATCCTAATCATTGCAATACATAGAGGCTTTTCCCTTGAACCGTTACTCTGATGCCATAAAAAGTAACACCCCGTGTATATCCGGAATATTAACATTGCATCGTATTAGGCGGTGCTTAATTAAAAATGCAGAATATTCTTTTTCCTTTCATAAAAAGTAACACCCCGTGTATATCCGGAATACCAACTTGATTACTTAATCAATTTCATAAAAACAATGCCTGTATGAAGATTGCAAGACAACTAACTGAAATACCTCATAACATAAAGATAAATGTGTATCTAAAATCACGGACCTACATCCCATAGTCCGGACAATATCCTGATACATTATTACAACTTCAAATAAAACTAAGACATAACAAGTCTACGTGGCATGGACAAACCTCATGCTCACCAAATAAACAACATAGCCATCCAAGTCTCAACATAAATGAAGCTAACAACACATCATCAACAGGTACAATCAGCATATAAATCAGCACCATCTAACTCAACTATGGCCTCCTGCCACCTGAGGCCTCAACATTACCTGAACCTGAAATAAGCGTCCCCAAACGTGGGGTGAGATCTCTAAACAAGAAATCTCAGTAAGACAAAGGGTCCTCAAGGATCTTCCACCCCAAGCTCACTTACATGTGCAATGTAAGTTATAAAAGCAGTATTTCTAATATTAGTTCCAAAAGTATGCAGTGCAACAGATATTCGTGTCATGTGTGTTTATACTATCTACTGGCCAGAGAAATGTAGGAATATGTCTATACCCACATGAGTACAAGGAACACCGCTTGAACCTCACCCACAGCCTCACCATATAGTATGTACCACATACTCTGGCTTACCGTAAAGATGGACATCACATGCATATCATAAAAGCACATTGCATAAAATAGCTCAACAGCATTTCCAAAACATCAAAGTATGTAACACAACATGCATAAACCACATCCCCATGGGAGATGGTGGAACCACAACATGGCTAAACCGAGGACACGAAAGCTTACCTCTTAAGCTACTTATCCAAGCCACAAGCTCAAAGTCCAAATGTAAGAACCCGCACCGCTAATTAAGGTAATTAATGAGTTAATTGTGATAAATTAGGAAATGATTCCATAATTGACCTTAATAATTATTATTTGGATTAAATAATTATAGTAAGTGAGTAAGAATGCTGAAAGTCGCTTTTCGGAAGAAAAGTGCAGATACCGGTTCTGCTACCCGGTATAAATGCGTACCGGAAAAGTATCCCGGAAAATTATAGTAAGTGCATGATAATTACTAGAATAATATGTAGGACTTGTAAAACAAGTTTCAAGTCAAGATAATGAGATCTGATGCCAGAACTGATACTGGCTATGGAAAAGCGCGTACCGGAAAGGTGCTCCGAAAAATAAAATAAGAATATGAAAAATCTTAGAAAAATGAGTAGGTTTAGATTCCAAAGTTTGGGATCAAGATCTTTTGCGTAGATATTAATGCTAATATTGTGCGCTTAGATTTAAATGCCTATTTATGCGTTAGTTGGAACATGGTCCTAGGTTAAAAAATATACCTACGTGCCTCCATTTTCTGCAAACACTCCAGCCACCTCTTGTCACCTTCTCCTCCATTGTTGTGAGCCAAGGAGCTTCCTTTCTCCTTGGTTTCTTCTCCAAATACCTTGGGCTTGTGAGAGCTTGATTGGTGAGGGTGAGAGTTAGCCTTGGGACTGCATTGTTAGCCTCTTTCTGAGTTGAGAGAGCTGTGTTGGGTGAAGGTGTGAGGCTGAGTTTGTGTTGTGTGGGTGTAGAATCTTCAAGTAGCTTCCTTGGGAGGAAAGAACTCACCATGTGCTCTATTTTCGTCCCCCCTAAAGTCAGTACCTTGGAGCTGACATGTGAGCTCCAAGAGCACCATTGTTGGGCTGTTTCAAGCTTGGGATAAGCTTCCTCATCTTTGATCATAAGTTTTGTCGCTTAAAGTTGATGTTTTTTCCATGTTTAATGAGGAAACAAGAAGGTAATATGAGTATGGACCTAAAACAGATTAAAGTTGCATGCTTTAATGTATTTAAGTGTTAAAAGTGGGATCTTTGAGTGGATATTCACGAAATGCAGAAACTGCATTCTGTCGTGAGATATCCGGATATTTGTCGAACAGATATCCGGATATCGATATCAGGATATGGCACCTGGATATTCATATCCGGATATGAGATCTGGATATCCGGATATTATATATCCGGATATGGTTAGTCAGATATCCGGATATTGCATATCCGGATATGCCCCAAGAAATATCCGGATATTCTGGAATTTCGAAAAACAGTAGCTGTGATGTGTGAACAGTAGGCTATTGGGGGTTTGTGGACCCTAGATTAAGGAAGGTGAACTTCTGTAATTAATGAACTAAGTTAGAATCATGTGATTAAGGGCTTATGGCTTTGTTGAAGCCTTAAGACGTAAAACGTAAAGGAAAGGCGTAGTCTTTAAGTTGTATGCTTGTGATGCATAATTAATGATATATTATTGGTCCATAAAAGATTGTGATACTGCTGTGTTTGGAATTGAGAGTGGTTGGGCTCTTGGCTTGGATTGATTGCTTGCAAGGTAAGCTTTCGTGTCATCGATTTAGCCATGTTGTGGTTCCACCATGTCCCATGGGGATGTGGTTTATGCATGCTGTGTTACATGCTTTTGATATTTGAAAATGCTGTTGAGCTGTTATATGCAATGTGCTTTATGATATGCATGTGGTGTCCACCTTTTACGGTAAGCCTGAGTATGTGGTACATACGATATAGTGAGGTTGTGGGTGAGGTGCAAGCGGTGTTCCTTGTACTCATGTGGGTATAGACGTATTCCTACATTTCTCTGGCCATTAGATAGTATAAACACACATGGCACGAATATCTGTTGCACTGCATAGTTTTGGAACTAATATTGGAAATACTGCTTTTTGAAATTATATTGCACATGTAAGTGAGCTTGGGGTGGAAGATCCTTGAGGACCCCTTGTCTTACTGAGATTTCTTGTTTAGAGATCTCACCTCACGTTTGGGGACGGTTATTTCAGGTTCAGGTAATGATGAGACCTCAGGTGGCAGGAGGCCAGAGCTGAGTTAGATATTATTGTGATATGCTGACATGTTGGATGCTGGATGTTGACTGCTGTTTATGTTTTCTGCTATGATTATGTTATTGTCTGTTGAGACTATTATTGGGCATTGTTTCTTATTTGGAGAGCATGGGGATTGTCCATGCCACATAGACTTGATTATGTCTTCTCTTAGTTAAAGTTATATTAATGTATCAGGATTTTGGTCCAGGCTATGTGTTGTAGTCCCGTGACTTAAATACTCACTTTATATTTATATATGAGATATTTCAGTTAGTTGTCTTGTAATTTACATACAGACAGTATTTTATGAAATTGATTAAATAATCAAGTTGGCTAAGGTTAATGACGTCATAATTGAATTAAAGAAAAAGTTATTCCGCATTTTAGTTAAACATGGCTTAATAAAATAGTATGTTAACAATCCGGGTTAACACGGGCTGTTACATTTTATGGTATCAGAGTACTTTCTAGGGAAAAGCCTGTATGTATTGCAATAACTTATGATGCTTTGTTACGTGTCTATCATGTGTTCTCTCTGATTGGTGTGTATGTTGATAATGCATATGTGACCACATGGCATAGGCCTGATCAACTCATTCTTTGTGTAACTTGTGCAGAGTCATGGTGCAACCAAGGAGGAACCAGGGTACGATTGAGGATCAACCGGATCCTATCCTGGCTGCATTAGCTGAGATGCAGGCGGCCCGACTAGCCGACCAGGAGGCCACGAGGTTGGCAAATCAGGCTATGCTGGACGCCATTAGAGAGGCGAACATGAGATCCATCGCTGAGGTTCTGGAGGAGAACCGGATCGCCAACATGACTATGATGAGGGTCATGTTGGAGGAGTTGAGGGCTGGTCCTGCTGCGGGCCAGTGTCCTCCACCACCTCCACCTCCACCACCGCCACCGGAGAAAAATGTCTGACCTCCACTGTCCATCGCGATGTAGCGTTTCAGTGGGATGGTCGTGACTTCTCAGTAGATCTGATAGGATTGCCGATGACCAACTTAGAGATTATTCTGGGCATGGATTGGCTGTCCAGAAACTGTGCATTCATTGATTGCTGTGCCAAGAGAGTGGTGATGTCTCCGGGTGGGTCCACAGCCAGTTCCTCACCGTTCATTTCAGTCCTGCAGGCGAGGAGGGCCTTGAGAGCAGGGGCATTTGGCTATGTCATGTTGGGAAGTTTGGTGAGTGGGACACAGGAGGATCTCACTGGCATTCTTGTGGTGAGAGAATTCCTCGATGTGTTTCCAGAAGAGATTCTTGAGTTTCCACCGCAGAGGGAGATAGAGTTCTCCATTGACTTGTTTCCTGGTGTGGGGCCTATTTCACTAGCTCCATATCGGATGTCGCCACCGGAGCTGGCAGAGCTGAAGAAGCATATTGAGGATCTTTCGGCAAAAGACTTCATTCGGTCGAGTGTGTCTCCTTGGGGAGTGCTGACGTGAATCGGCAAGTGTACCGAATCGCGCAAGTAATAAAATGATAAGTAAAGTTCGTATCCACAGAGAGTGTGTCTAAATCAATTAAACTATTCTTTTTAAGATTAAATATTCCAAAAGGTTTTTGACACGAATGTCAGGATTGTGTGGGAAATTGATTTGTAAAATGAAAGACGTGTTTTTGTTATTTTTGAATAATCGAGAATCCAACAAAACAAGGGTTTGAAATTTATGAGAAAAACGCTGTAGTTAGAGAACACTCACCGATGATCCCCACCTTTTACTCTGGATTAAGTTAAATATTAATATATAAATCGTGAAATTATATAATTATCAGATAAAAGTATCAGTAGTTAATTCTCAATCCCTTGAAGAATTAACCCTTTAATCTCATATAGAGCCCTAATTCCTTGAGGTGCCCTATATGAGATCAAGCATAAAGATCGATAATTAAAACATCTACAATATGAATCATATCTATCCCTAGATCATGTTCATACCGTCGTTCTATTCCCTTTCTGGATTAAAGACCGCAGATCCCTCTTGCTGGCCCTAATCCTCAGATTTATTATCAATTACTAGATTGATCGGATCTAATAATAACAATAACAATACGATCATAATAGAACGAAATTCAAAAGATAAATATATCAATAAAAACTCAATCCATTGTATCAGGGGTTCACAAGGGTTCGTGACCCTAACCACAACAAAGAGGTTCTAGCCAACCATTATCATGGCTAGAATCCAATGTTCAAATGAAAACATAAAACTACAAGAACTACAGAAAGGTAGAAGAAGAGATCTCTCCAGAGCTTTCGCCTCCAAAATGACCTCAGAGTTGTCCAGAATATGAAAAGTGTGTTTAAGGGTTGCCTTGTGCCCTTTTTATGCACCTCAGAATCCTCCTTTTCTCGCAACTGACAGTTGTCCATCTCAACCCTACGCTTGGAGCGCAGGATCCACGCTCCAAGTGTGGAGCTTCTGCCTCTTTTCTCCTTGTCTACGCTTCAAGCGTAGGGTTCTACGCTTGAAGCGTAGACTCACTGTTTTGAGGTCTTTTCCTACGCTTCAAGCGTTGAATTGAACGCTTGAAGCGTGGAGCTTCTGTCTGATTTTCTTCCTGCTCCTTTATTTGTCCTTTTTCTCCTATAAACATGAAGAATTTGAGTGAGAGAGTGTCTGACAATTTTTATTCAATAATTTCACCACATATACACCTTTATACACAGTTTTAGATCTGATTTCATGCCTTTTTTGATCTATAAAAAGTATATATGCTGGGAGCATATCAAACAATTCCCAGATTTAGACATTGTTGTCCTCAGCAATAAACTGATTCAAACTTAGAAAAATGTACAGCAGTATTTCAGCATAATATCATCCAAACAATCGAATAAATTACTATGCCATGCCTGACTGAATTACTGCAAGAATTTCTAATTATGCCCTTACTTCTCTGAAAAATAATGAATGTAGTCTGAACATCCCTCACCAAGACAAAATATATCACTCCCACTCTGGTGTTTTTAGGGTATCAGACATACACAACCATCACAGCTGTAACACTGCCATAGGCTTGATCATATTCTCAAGATCCTTAAAATTGAAGGATTCAAACGCATGCATTAACTGATCAAAAGGACTTTCAATGGTTTTACTTTGGCCTGGCTAAAGGTAGGAATTTATATGGGAAGTGGCTTCAAACGCTATGAGATTGAAAAATTGAAGACAACATAATTTATATAATTTCAACTCATCAGTTTTGCTCCACTAACTTGCCCACAGAATTTCGGGAAGTCAATTCCTATGTTGACCACTTTTATTCACAATGCTTCACCCGCATTTTTCTTTTCCTTTTTCTGAATTTTTCTGTTTCTTCCTCTCTTTCTTTTTTTTTCTTGTCTTTTCCCCTTTTCAATTTGCTTAGGTTAGTGGAGCTTACCTTAGACATTTTCTTTTTTTTCCTTTAAGAAGAATCAGCAATTCAATCTCACTTAAGGTAAGTTAACATGGATAGGCTAAGCAACGTTCCGGTAATTATCAATTAGCAGGCTTGGCTCAAGGGGATAACAATGGAAAAATCATTTATATAGGTGAGCTATATGGCCAGGGCTATCAAGAACAAACTGCCTTATCATATCAGTTAAAATGCATGCCTTGTAGAGAAACAAACCAAGTTCTAGAGTGTTACCACAGTGAGGCCTCTCAGAAAAAAATTTACTGTATAGGCTCAAACCTCAAAGGCCTATGATTTCAGACTAGATTCTCACAAAGATATCAGGCATATCATGTATTCTAGCACACGATTCAGACAGACAAGCAATCATAAAATCTACTCATGCCAAGTGACATCATGCCAAAATTTTCAAAATGAATGTACT
>JAVKPL010000173.1:0-14234 GCA_032173675.1 Gastrolobium villosum | reverse complement strand
TGAGGTGAGAGTAAGATGGTGAGTTTAAATGAATTGAATAAAAGAAGGATGAATGATGTTAGCAAAAATGTATGCTTCCGCAGATTGCATTTACAATTATAGTGTTGTTTTAATGGATTACGGAAAAAGTTATTGTTGTAAAAAGGAATATGATAAAAGAAAAAAGTTGCCCGTAATTTAATTAATCCAATTACTGTGATTGTAACTGCGCTTAATATCATAATCAATGATAACAATACCGGTACGTAACGGGCTGTTACATTTTATGGTATCAGAGCAGTTTTGTGAGGGAACTCTGATTGTTTGTGTATGTTGTATCTTGTGTGCCATAGCTATCTGTGAACTATTTATGATTAATGTATATGTGATTCCTCAGTGTGGGTCTGATCAACTCATTCCTTTGTGTTACATGTACAGATATCATGAGTAGGGCACGAGGTCGCCGTGGGGCACGTGGTGCAGGTCCTTTGCCACCGGATCCGGTCACTGCAGTCCTGAATGCTCTGCAGGCGGAAACGGCTGCAAATAGAAATATGACTGAGAACCTGATGAAAACTAATCAGGATATGATGCAGGCCTTCATGGCTGAGATGAGGGCGGATAGAGGTCGTCCTAGGAGGGATAATTCACCTCCACACACGGCTACGGTGACTCCTACACCGACGCCATCTGTTACTCCTCAACAGGGGGAGAGTGGGGCTAGTCACCACACTGGTGAGGCTAGTCATCATACTACTACTGACCCTAGTTATGTTCCTGATCCGTCATCTGTTGCCCAATCTACTGGGGCTGCTGGGCAGGTGCTTGATAATGCTGACGATGAGCGTAGGCTCATATCTTTTAGGAAACATAAGCCACCCGCATTTCTGGGGTCAAGGGACCCAAAGGAGGTCACTGCTTGGTTGAGGGGAATGGATAAGATTTTCCAGGTGATGAGATGCTAAGATCCGCAGAAGTTATTGTATTCTGTTTACATGCTGGAGGGGGATGCCCAAGAGTGGTGGGACAATGTGTCTCGCCCATTTGTTATTCAGGGTGAGGTTCTTACTTGGACTATGTTTGAAGGATTATTTCATGAAGAATATTTTCCCCGCGATGTTCGGGAGGCAAAGCAAGGTGAATTTGATAATTTGGTACAGGGAGTTATGACTGTGGATGCCTATGTGGCGAAATTTAATGAACTTGTCAAGTTTGCTAATTATGGGGGTACTCTACCTACTCCTGAGTTCTTGTCAGCTAAATTCCAAAGAGGGCTGAGTGAGAAAATTGCTAAGAGGATGTCTAACACTGCGGTGAGAAACTTTGCTGATTTGGTGACCCAATGCAAGAGGGTCGAGACTGTTTATGGGAGGTATCCAAAATCGGATAAGGTAAAAGATCAAGATGTTAAGAGGACACCTGGTCCTTCTAGTAATGCTAATAGAGGAGGCTTCAATAATAATAATAGAGGTAGGGGGTTGCATGTGAGGCAGCCTCCTGGTCAGTTCAAGAGGGGTGGAAACACTGGTGGTGGTGGTGCTGCGGACAGATATTATATCCCAAAATGTGGGATGTGTGGGAAATACCACAAGGGTGTATGTGGTGCTGGTCCGTTGACATGTTTTAAGTGTGGTCGGAGTGGCCACTTTGCTAGAGATTGTCCATCATCTTCGGGGCAGGCTGCGAATCTGCAGGCCTTGCCGGCAGCTACTACTACTGCTACTCCCATTGCTGTTGTTCCTACTGTGGGACGAGTTTATACTACAAATGCGCAACATACTCAAAAGGCTCCGAATTTGGTTAAAGGTATAATTTTCCTATCTAATGTTGATTTATCTGTGTTGTTTGATTCGGGAGCAACACATTCATTTGTGGCGGACTATGTGGCTAAGGCGTTGGACTTAAAGGTAACACAGATGGTTCCTCCAATGCGTATTACTACCGCTACAGGAGAGGTTAGTGAATCGTCTTGGATTTGCGAAGATGTGAAGTTTACTTATTTAGGCAGGGGTTATACCATTGATTTAATTATCTTACCCCTGGCCTCTGTCAACTTGATTTTGGGGATGGATTGGTTGTCTCGGAACTGCGCAATGATTGATTGCTGCGGAAAGAGGTTGTTGCTATCTCACGAGAGGCCGTCTGTTTGTCCGTCTTTATATTTGTCTGTCAGTCAAACTGTGAAAGCCTTGAAGGCTGGAGATTTGGGTTATGTCTTGTTGGGCGGATTGGTGGGTGATAAACAGGAGGAGATTTCTGCTATGTCAGTTGTTAATGAGTTTGAGGATGTATTTCCGGATGAGATACCGCAATTCCCACCTGAGAGAGAGATTGAATTCTCGATTGACTTATTGCCTGGTGTGGGGCCGATCTCCTTGGCTCCATACCGGATGTCGCCACTTGAGTTGGCTGAGTTGAAGAAACACATTGAAGAATTATCTGCGAAGAATTTTATTAGGCCGAGTGTGTCTCCGTGGGGAGCACCGGTGATATTTGTAAAGAAAAATGGATGGTAGCATGAGATTGTGCACTGACTACCGACAGCTGAATAAAGTGACTATTAAGAACCGGTACCCATTACCGCGTATTGATGATTTATTAGATCAGTTGAGGGATGCCTGCGTATTTTCAAAGATTGATCTCCGGTCCGGATATCACCAGATTCGGATTAAACCGGAGGATGTACCTAAAACAGCTTTCCGATCCAGATATGGACATTTTGAATATCAAGTGATTCCTTTTGGGCTTACTAATGCCCCTGCGGTGTTCATGGACTATATGAACCGCATTTTCAAACCATTTTTGGACCAGTTTGTAATTGTTTTTATTGATGACATTTTGATCTACTCTAAGAGTAAGGAGGAGCACGTCGACCATTTGAGGACTGTGTTGCAGGTGTTGAAAGATAAGAAACTATATGCTAAACCCTCTAAGTGTGAATTCTGGTTGTCTGAGGTGCAATTTTTGGGTCATGTTATTTCTGCAAGTGGTGTTGCAGTGGATCCAAGCAAGATTGAAGCGGTGAGTGACTGGGAACGACCCAAGACTGTGACTGAGATTAGAAGTTTTCTGGGGCTTGCTGGCTATTATCGCCGATTTATACAGGGATTTTCTGCTATGGTTCTACCGTTGACTCGATTGACACGAAAGGATACTCCTTTTGTGTGGACCCAGGAATGTGAGGACTGTTTTCTGCTACTGAAAGAGAAGTTGACCACTGCTCCGGTGTTAACTTTACCTGATCCGGAGGGTGAGTTTGTGTTATATTGTGATGCTTCTAAGAAAGGTTTAGGGAGCGTGTCGATGCAGGAAGGAAAAGTGATTGCATATGCGTCTAGGCAGTTGAGGCCACATGAAGAAAATTATCCGACGCATGACTTAGAGCTGGCTGCTATTGTGTTTGCCTTGAAAATCTGGAGGCACTTTCTGTATGGGATGAAATTTGCTGTGTTCAGCGACCATAAAAGCTTGAAATATTTGTTTGATCAGAAGGAGCTGAATATGAGACAGCGTAGATGGGTTGAATTTTTAAAAGATTATGATTTTGAGCTGAAATACCACCCGGGAAAGGCTAATGTTGTGGCAGATGCATTGAGTAGGAAGTCGGTTAACTTATCTCATATGATGATGTGGGACAATGAAGTGATTGAGCAATTTCGTGACATGAAAATAACGGATTTCTTTGCAGGGAGAATGTGTGATATGGAGTTGACTCGGATTGAGAACGAGCTGCACGAGAAGATTAAAGAGACTCAGATTCGCAATGAAAGTATTAAGTATTTGAAAGGCCAGAGTGGCATATCTATTAATGAACAGGGACTATTGTTATATCAGGGCAGGATTGTTGTGCCCAAGGAACTTGCAGAGGAAGTTATGACTGAGGCCCACAAGGGTCAATATGCTATCCACCCAGGTGCCACAAAAATGTACCAAGATTTGAAAGTTAAGTTCTGGTGGCCTGGGATGAAAAGGGATGTTGCCGAGTACGTGTCTAAGTGCTTGGTGTGTCAGAAAGTGAAAATAGAGCATCAGAAACCTGCTGGATTACTTCAGCCGCTGGACGTACCTGAATGGAAATGGGAGAGTATTTCAATGGATTTTGTTGTTGGATTGCCGCGAACTCAAGCTGGTTATGATTCGATTTGGGTTATTGTGGACCGACTTACGAAGTCTGCACATTTTCTACCAGTACGAGTGGATTACACCACGGAGAAGTTGGCTACACTTTATGTAAAGGAGATTGTTAGACTCCATGGGATACCGATTAGCATTGTGAGTGATCGGGACCCGAAGTTTACTTCGCGATTTTGGGGAGCTTTGCAGTAGGCTTTTGGCACTCAGCTTCGACTGAGCACTGGTTATCACCCGCAGACTGATGGTCAGACTGAGAGGACCATACAGACACTTGAGGATATGTTGAGAGCTTGCACACTGGAACAGGGTAATGCCTGGGATAAGTACTTACCACTGGTGGAGTTTTCTTATAACAACAGTTTTCATTCCAGTCTGGGTATGGCACCATATGAGGTTTTGTATGGCAGGAGGTGTCGTACGCCCACTTGTTGGACTGAGGTAGGCGATAAAGAAAGATTTGGTCCGGATTTTGTGCAGGAAACAACAGTGCAAATTGAAATGATCAGAGAAAAATTGAAACAGGCACAGAATCGGCAGAAAAGCTACTATGACAATAAGCATAGACCGCTGGAATTTGAGGAAGGTGACCACGTTTTTGTACGGTTATCTCCGGTCACAGGTGTTGGCCGTGCGTTGGGTGTGAGGAAGCTGAGTCCACGATTCATTGGGCCGTATCAAATTATGAAAAGAGTCGGATTAGTGGCCTATCAGCTTGCCTTACCCCCGCAGTTGTCTAATTTACATGATGTTTTTCATGTGTCGCAGTTGCGACGTTATGTTCCGGATGAATCACATGTGGTGATGCCGGATAATATTGAAATCAGGGAGAACTTGAAGACTCCCATTGGTCCTAGTGCAGTATTGGATCGCAGTGAAAAGCGATTGAGAAGTAAAGTGATTCCCATGCTGAAGATTCAGTGGGAAGGCCGCACACCTGAGGAGGCTACTTGGGAGCGGGAGGACGAGATTCTCCGGCTGTATCCTGAGTTAGCGAGCAGGTATGATTTAATTTTGCGGAAAAAATTTCAAAAAGGTGGGGTGAATATAACACCTCAAATATTTAAATGTGTATTTTAATATTATATTGTGAAATGAAAGTTGGTGGATTAGTGAAAATCCGTGAATTATGGCCAAAATGGGCAAAAAGGGCAAAATGGTAATTTGCCAACCGTGTGTTCTGAGGCTAAAATACTGAGTTAGAGATTTCATATGACAAAAGTAATACTGGAAATGGAATCAGGGCGGAAAATTGAGTGAATAGGCAAATTTGAGAAAAACTGATGAATAGTGATTTTTTAAGTGTTAAAATACTGTGATGTGAGTGTACCGATAGGTGTGAAATTTTTATCAAGATTGTGGAGAAATAAAAATATGTCATGGACTGGAAAAATTTGTAGATTAAGAATTTATGATCGGAAATTTTTATCGGGACTAAAGTTAGATCGCGTGTGGGACCCGTGTGACCGAAGTCACTTGGCCCCACCCTCTTTTTCTTCTTTCTTTCCTTCTTTTCTTCTCCATTCTCGCGCACAGCCCCTGCAAGTGAACCAAAACACCCTTCTCTTCACATTTCTTCCATTTCTCCATTTCTTCACTGAATCGCTTGATTTTGGTGTTGAAATCTATTGTAAACAACCTTCCAAAGCCATTGGTAACACTTAGAAGCCTTGAATCCGCCTCCTTGCTGCGTTTTTGCCAAAAATCAGATCCGACCCACTTTGGTTTTTGGAGATTTCTTGGAGTTTTGATCTTCAAATGGTTTAGTGAAGCCTTGGTGGTGATCATACAACACATTGTGAGTATATTTGTGGTATTTTGATGGTTGATTTCATAGATCTAGAAATTTATGTTCAAACCTTTGATTTTAGATGTGTGATGATAGAGAGCCCAAATGGAAAAATGCTATTAGATGAAAAGGCCTTAGAATCATGTTTGTAAGCTAGAAATGCTATGTTAATTTTTGGTGAAAAATATAGGGTGATTTGGATCATGTTAATTTATGGAAAAATGAGTTTTGGTGTAATTTGGATTGGATGATTGTTGTAGGGTGCCTCACACGGACGGAATTGTGAAAAGTTGAATTGGAGCATACGTTTGGAATGGATTGCTCGTATTGAGGTAAACTCTTGGAACTTGGGTTTAATCCCTAGTGTGCTCCACCACACCTAGTGGAAGGTAGTGGTTGGATTATATGGTTATGACATGATGTGATTGTGTGCTTGTATGCATATTGCTTGTATTGTGTGAAAATTGTTTGGTCACTGGCCAGTTGACGTGTGTTGGGTTTGGACATCCGCTGGATCATTTCGTGACGGAGTGCCAGTTGGACTGCCATGGGGTCGACTCTGGGAGCGACTCCAGGATGAGCCAAACGTGGGACATCCGCCGGATAGGTCTCTTGAGGAGTTCCGGTTGGGTTGCCATGGAGTTTTCTCAAACATGGGAGAAGCTCTAGGATTGTCTCGGGAGTTATATGATGGAGTCCTTGAACATGAATCCATGAGTGGATGTTCTTGGGTTGTCTCCAGTTGGATGGTGATATTGTATTGCTTGCATATTACATTATGTCATATTTATACATTTTAGTGAGCCATGGAGTGGAGAGAGCCTCTAGCTCCATTGGTTTACTGAGATATATCCGTATATCTCACCCCGTGTTTGGGGGACCACATTTCAGGTCACTATGAGCCGGGAGGAGCTTCGGGCAAGAAGCCCGTGTAGTGGACATTGGATTGGCATGCGGAGCATTGGGGTTGCATGACATTTTGGAGGAGTTATGGAGTGCACATGGCATACCATTAGTATTTTGAGACTTAGGTCATGAACATATTGCATGATGTTATTTCCATGCTTTTGTTAGTGTTCATGATTATATGCTAAGTCTTGTTTATGGTTTATTATTCATGGCATGGATAACTGTATATTTTGAGTGAGCATGGGACTTGTCCATTGCCACATTCATAGCCTTGAAGTCTTGGTGTTCATGTTGTAAAAATGGTCCATATTTGTATGTAAATGGCCATTATTTGAGGACTTTGTAAATGATGCATGTTTTAAGGAAATTGGATGATGGAAGGGCCTAGAGCCTACATTAGGACATGATTATGTGTTGTGTGGAGTACCAAGGGGTTAGGGATGGATTACACAACCTTTTTGGGGCTTAAAATGCTGTAATCTGTCATTTTGCTGCATAGTAATCGATTACCCAAGGCATGGTAATCGATTACCATGCAACAGGGGACGAAAAATTGGCTACTGTCTTCACTGGTAATCGATTACTGGCCTTTGGTAATCGATTACCATGTGAGGTAATCGATTACCCAAAGTTGGTAATCGATTACCAGAACAGAGGATTGAGAAAATTGGCTACTGCCTCATTTTTGACAGGTGGTAATCGATTACCACCCACTGGTAATCGATTACCACAGTGTAATTTTCGAAAATTCAGGTTTTTCTAGACTAAAATGAAGGGGCTTAACTTGATGGGTAGAACTCCAAATGATACGTGGTTTGAAACCACGCGTAGACAACGTAAAGGACTACAACTTGGTAAAGGTGAGAGTAAGATGGTGAGTTTAAATGAATTGAATAAAAGAAGGATGAATGATGTTAGCAAAAATGTATGCTTCCGCAGATTGCATTTACAATTATAGTGTTGTTTTAATGGATTACGGAAAAAGTTATTGTTGTAAAAAGGAATATGATAAAAGAAAAAAGTTGCCCGTAATTTAATTAATCCAATTACTGTGATTGTAACTGCGCTTAATATCATAATCAATGATAACAATACCGGTGTACAACCTATACTAACAAGATGCATCTTCTTTTCGGTAGTCCGGGACGGAAGAACTTCACAGTTAAGCGTGCTTGACTTGGAGCAATTCTATTTTATATATATATATACCTATACTAAAATTCTCTTAAATTGGGGGCCTGGAACGGAAGAACTCCATAGTTAAACGTGCTTGACTTGGAGCAATTCTGACCTCCTGGGAATAGATCCCCCAGAAAAAAATTGTGTACAAGAATATATTATCATATTTGGTAAGATTTTTTTGGGGGGAGGGAGAGATATATTATGATTGGTCAAACTATTGTCTGCAGCTTGTTATGGAAGCAACTAGATTCTGAGCGGGTTCATAACCTTGTATATAAAGGTTAATTTAAACTTTCTTTATAAAAAAAAATTCGGGGCAAACCCCCAATTAAATGTGCAAACATATACAAAACTTCCTGAGTCCGCCACTGATGGGAGTTACCGTGCCTTAAATGGTAGAGATTGTATGTTAAACTTTGTAGGAAAAATAAATAAATAAATCAATTAATAAGTTTGAGAGTGATTGCCAAACTATATAAAAAGATAGAGACTTGTTTATCAAAAAAAATAAAAATAATGAATACAGACTATTAGGCCGTAGTAAGAACAAGTCAAATTAAATATGAGAATTAATTTCAATTTGAGATTGAGTAGTTGGCTATATATTAGAGTTCCAAGATTCTCTCTATTAACAAGCCATTTATAATCTAGTTGTACATGGTTGAAACTAGTAATTAACAACATCCATATCACTCCTCGTATCCACAATCGCAACGTCGACATCCATATCACTCCTCGTATCCACAATCGCAACGTCGACACAATCGCAACGTCGACATCCATATCACTCCTCGTATCCACCATCACAACGTCAACATCCATATCACTCCTCGTATCCACCATCACAACGTCGTCCATGACATCGTCCATGACCATCACATCGGAAGCTTCGCTCCTCGCATCCACCATCACATCATCGACCATGACCATCGAACGAAGGCGCTTCGCCACATGGAGAGATAGCTCATAATCGCGTGTTTTCCTTTTCTTGGAAAGATCCATAACGATGAGGGTTTCTTCAATCTCCAAATGAAAATAAAATTTGAATTAAGAAATGAGAGAGTAGAGGAGAAGAGAAATGGAGAAATGCTGAGAATTGGATAGTGGTTTGTTTTGGTTAGGTTGACTCCTATTTATAGCCGAAATTTTAAAACCGATACATTAATAACGGTCATCACATTTATTCCAATTATAAAAACTGCAGATAAAATTTTAAATATAATTAATATATTAATGGTTACAAAATTAATAATAATAATTATCGTCATAACCAACCATAACTGCTGAGCGTTATAACTACAATCACCATTAATTAAGGTTACAACTTTAAAGTCAAATTATGACACACCATCAGCAATCAATGCCTATAATCCCATACATAAGGGTACATATTATTATTATTATTATTATTATTATTATTATTATTATAAATTACTATTCATTTTCTGGGATATTACAGTTTCCAATCAATCTAATTGTTTAGTTTCCTTTATTTTTTCCATCTTCAATAAATATAATTTAATGAATATATTTAAATTCCAATTTCAAATTCAAAATTCAAAATTAGAATTTAAATTAATTTTATTTAAATTCAAATTTTAAATTCAAAATTCGAAATTCGAAATTAGAATTCAATATTAATTTTATTAATTTAACATTTAAATTAATTAGGTTACATCAATATTTAATATTCAAATTTAATACTTTATATTTATTTTCATCTTTGTATGGTTATGATTTCCCATATTTAATGCTTTTACTTTAAATATGGGGAATCATGACCATACAAAGATAGAAATAAATATAACCGTTGGATCAACATAATCGATCTAACGGTGAGATTGATTGGTAGTCACTTGGTAGTAACGCAACTTGGTTGTCATAATATCCTTCCCCAAATAATTAAGATAACAAGCAGAGAGATGCACCTTCGTCAATAGGGTTTAACATTGAATATTAATATTGGAGATAGGTTATTACTAAGGATTTTTTTTTTTACAATCTCTTACGATGATATCTTAACATCATTGATTTTCGCCAATCAACGGTTATGATTTTTGTAAATTAAACTCATTAATTAATTATTAATTCACAATAAATGATAACCGTTGATTGACGGAAATTAACGGTGTTAACATATAGTTGTAAGAGGTTGTAAATAAAAATGTTGTAAGTATAACCTTCCTCTTAATATTGTATTATGAAACTGTAAAACGAAAAATCAAATAAGAGTGAGAGTAATACATGTTTTTTATTTTTTTTTTATATATGGGAAGAGTAATACTAATACATGTTTTTATCACATGTATTTTTATACATTTCAAGAGTTTGAGAATGCATTTTTTAATAAAATGTTTACCACTTGTTTTTAATACATTTAAAGAATTTTATCTCTTTTTTCTTTGGAGATACTCCGATCGATTTATTGCTTCGCGATTAGTCCAATTCGAGGCGGGTCCTGTCAATAACGCTTTAAATTCCTTTCAAAGACAATACTATGGAAGATTGAACACATGCTCTCACATTCAGAATTTTATCTCTATAAATATAAATAACTTTAAGAAATAAATTTCAATATAGGTAATTATTTTTCCTTAAAAAATATTGATGTTAAATAATATTTTATTAATTTTTTTGTCGTAATGACATTTATTATAGTTACTGATATTGTTCATTATCGAGTTTGTTGATTAGAAAATCTTTTAGGAGGCGTTTGGTAGAGGAGAAATTTTTTTAAATTCAGGAAATAATTATTACTGGAATGTAGTGTGAAATATATTTAGTCTGGAATGTTAGTAAAAGATGTTTCGTATGTTAAAATTTTCTCATGAGTTTATGGTTTACTTTGTAAGTGTGTGTTTGGTTGGTTGTGAAATATTAATGGAAATGTGAGGTTATTTTACGAAAATAATCCCACTTTAAATTGTACCAATCTGTTTACTATTTTTATAAAGGTTAATTTTGTCTAAAAACTTTTCCCTCAATTTCCAGTTTCCCGGAAAACAAAACATTCCATCCAATTTATGGAATTTCAATTTTGGATTCTGTACAACAAATTGCACTATCCATGATTTTCCCGGAAATCATTGGGGGGCGTTTGGTAGAGGAGAAAATTTTTTAAATCCGGGAAATAATTATTACTGGAATGTAGTGTGAAATATATTTAGTCTGGAATGTTAGTAAAAGATGTTTGGTATGCTAAAATTTTCTCGGGAATTTATGGTTTACTTTATAAGTGTGTGTTTGGTTGGTTGTCAAATATTAATGGAAATGTGAGGTTATTTTACGAAAATAATCCCACTTTAAATTGTACCAATCTGTTTACTGTTTTTATAAAGGTTAATTTTGTCTAAAAAAATTTCCCTCAATTTCCAGTTTCCCGGAAAACAAAACATTCCATCCAATTTATGGAATTTCAATTTTGGATTCTGTACAACAAATTGTGTAACGCCCTCCCTCGTATGCATCCAAGAGAGTCGTTTGCTAAGCGGAATTAGAGTCTTTAACGTCACATAAGCTACTATAGAATTTTTAATCTAACTTCAAAGTTCGAAGGACGTTTCAAGATTCTTATCACCTCTGTTTGGACGATAAAAAATATTTCAAGTAATTTGGAAAGAGCACGTTGAGGGCTTCGCGTGCATATAAAATAATAGTAAATCGGAGTTCGTTTGCTCATAAAAACACCACCCGTAAGGTGCACTGTAAAAATTTCAGCACATAAGTCTTTCAAAAATTCCTTTCACAAACGTTTTCCAAAATAGCCGCTGTTCATAAAAGTTTAAGGTAAAATAGAGATGATAAAGTCTACAGTCATCCAAGAGTACCAAAATATTAATCATTACAGTCATCCAATCAATCAAACAGCAACAGTACAAGTCCATTCATCAGCAAGCAACAGCAAACATCACGTCTTCAAATGCTTTTACGTCCTCCTGCCATTTAGGAAAATAGCAGCCCCGAAGGGGTGAGAATAATCCCAGTAGTGTGGCAACAAAACCAATAATATAACAGTATTAACTAGGCACAAAATCATAAACAGTCACTTCAACATATCCTTGTTCCTTTTCCTTTTTCCTTTTCATCATATTCATATATATTGCGTACATAACGCCTTTCCTTTTCATCATATTCATACATATTGCGTATATAACGCCTTTCCCTTGCGCTTTTAGCACCGTCGTGCGCGCACTTCACAGTGGAATCAATATACCTTGGCACCTGAGCTCCCTGTGGATTCCAACTGTGGGCCTATGCGGACTGATGCCAAGTGTCCCATACCCTGGTACCTTAGGGATGCCTATATGATGCTTGCTCAAACACATGGTCCTGTACATAACTATTCTAAAAACAAGGCCTATATGATCTTGGTACATGCATGCCATGCTATGCTTTCACACTCAAACGTATAAAAATGCGGTATGATGTAAGGTGCATGCTTATATACTTTTCATATAGCCATCACGGCACATATACTTTTCATATACGTTATGCTGCCACATAACAACTTTACCTCATAATCATATAGCCATCACGGCACATTTCCATAGCCATCACGGCACATTTTTGGCAGTTTTCTTTCATCATAAGGAACATATTACTTTTACGGAGTATGGAGCATCATGTCACAATTTTATACCAGTAGTCAATAGTCACATTAGGTAATATCGCCTGACACTTACCTTGCGTGCCTTAAACAATACCAAACAGCAGCGAAGTATCTCACTTCTTAAGCGCACCTAAATCAATTACAACCAATCATTTACAGCGGCGATTTACAGCAGAAACAGTGAGCATACAGCAGTGTTTTACAGTGGAAAACAGTGAGCATACAGCAGTGTTTTACAGCAGAAAAACAGTGAGCATACAGCAGCGTTTTACAGCAGAAAACAGTGACGTTTGTTCTTAAAACAGTGAGCAGAAAACAGTGAGTTGTTCCTTAAAACAGTGAGCAGAAAACAGTGACGTTTTCCTTAAAAACAGTAGCAGAAACAGTGACGTTTTACAGCAGAAAAACAGTAGCACCTTACAGCAGAAACAGTGACCATTTTCAAACAGAAACAGTGGCACTTTGGACCTCAAAACAGTGGCAGAACAGTGGCATTAGACAGTGGCAGAAACAGTGGCATTTGAACGTTAAAACAGTGTCATAAACAGTGGCATTTGAACATCAAAACAGTGGCATAAGTAGTGATTTGTGAACATTAAAACAGTGGCATGAATGGTACATTTGAACATCCAAAACAGTGACATTAGTGGTGATATTTGAACATTGAAACGGTGGCATAATTGGTGATTTTCGGACATCCAAAACAGTGGTATAAATCATGATTTTTGGACATTAAAACAGTGGCATAAATAGTGGTGTTTGAACATCAATATGGTGGTTATTTTATGCAGAAACAGTGGCTCATTAAGTACTAAAACAGTGAGTATTTTTGGTGCAAAACAGTGACATGTGTGGCATTAAAACAGTGAGCATTTTATGCAGAAACAGTGGCACATTATGTACTAAAACAGTGAGCATTTTATGCAGAAACTGTGGCTCATTAAGTACTAAAACAGTGAGTATTTTTGGTGCAAAACAGTGACATATGTGGCATCAAAACAGTGAGCATTTTATGCAGAAACAGTGGCATGTGAGGCACTAAAACAGTGGGTATTGTGTGCAGAAACAGTGACATCAAATTGGTGATCTTGTCAAACCGAAACAGTGACATATTTACCCTCAAAACAGTGGCATATACTTAAACATAACCATGGGACTTTCATTCCATTATATCATGCAATGTGCTATAGAGTTTAAAGAAGATCTCATGCAATAATGAAAGCACACAAGTATCATCGAGTAGCTCCATCCTTATTCCTTCACCATGCTCACAAAATAGAACCAAGGAGACATCTCATGCACACACATGGTTTCACACAATGTAAAAGGTCTAAGTTCTAGGCTTACCTCTTGTAGCACACACTTCTTGGTCACACACCACACCTTTCTAGTTCTACCAACAACAAGTTCACCCTTCCTAGAGATGGCTTGTGCGCTCAAATGGTGAGGAGGAACAATCTTGGACAGCTTCCAAGTGTGAGGAACTCGGCTGAACAGTGAGGGAAAGAGAGGAAGAACTTGCACTTGCTTGGTGTATAGGTCACGGTTGAGAGGTGAGTGAGTGAGATGTCTTAGCAAAGTTTTTCTTTCTCCTATGGTCCTTGTATTCACGGCTAGAGAGTGAGAGGATGAGGA
>JAVKPL010000172.1:0-14305 GCA_032173675.1 Gastrolobium villosum | reverse complement strand
CAAAGACTTCTCTAAAATTGCCAAGCCACTAAGTCAACTTCTCATGAAAGACAATGAGTTTGTTTTTGATGATGTGTGTCTTAAAGCCTTTAATTTGTTAAAGGAAAAGCTCACTACTGCTCCTGTCTTGGTTTCACCTGATTGGAGTATGCCATTTGAGTTGATGTGCGATGCTAGTGATCTTGCTATTGGTGCTGTTCTTGGCCAACGAAGAAACAAACTGTTGCACGTAATTTATTATGCTAGCAAAGTTCTTAATGAAGCACAGGTAAATTATGCAACAACAGAGAAGGAGATGCTTGCTGTGGTCTATGCACTTGATAAATTTAGACCATATCTCCTTGGTGCCAAGACCATTATTTTCACAGATCACGCAGCCATAAAGTATTTGATCTCTAAACAAAACGCCAAACCACGACTGTTAAGGTGGGTGTTGTTATTTCAAGAATTTGATTTAGAGATCAAAGACAAGTCAGGAATGGAAAATAAAGTTGCGGATCACTTATCCAGAATCCGAGAGAAGACCCTACAAGATGATCCTGCTTTAGAGATCAACGATTATTTTCCGGATGAACAAATCCTTGCAATATCTGTGAAATTATCTGAAGAACCAATTTTTGCACTGCATATGGAACCATGGTTTGCTGATTTTGTAAATTTTAAGGTAATCAAGAAAGTACCTCCTGATCTCACAAAGCAACAAGTGAAAAAGTTTTTACATGATGCTAGGAGGTATGTATGGGATGATCCATTCCTGTATTTCCAATGTGCTGATGGAATCTTGAGAAGATGTGTATCAGAATTGGAAATCAAGGAGATTTTATGGCATTGTCACAATTCTGATTATGGTGGCCATTTTGGTGGAAACAGAACTGCCCAAAAGGTATTGCAAAGTGGGTATTACTGGCCTACTCTTTTCAAAGACGCCAGAGAGTATGTTGAAAAGTGCGAAAGATGCCAGAAGACAGGGAACATTTCCCGGAAAGATGAAATGCCTCTAAACACTATTATGGAGGTGGAATTATTTGATTTATGGGGGATTGATTTCATGGGACCATTCCCATCTTCCTATTCCAACCAGTACATTTTGGTAGCTGTGGACTACGTTTCTAAGTGGGTTGAGGCAACAGCTCTTCCTACTAATGATGCCAAGGTGGTTGTAAACTTCCTGAGAAAGAATATCATTACCAGATTTGGAGTGCCGAGAGCAATCATAAGTGATGGAGGCTCTCATTTTTGCAATAAGCAGTTTGAAAATCTGTTAACAAAGTATGGTGTCAGGCATAAGGTCGCTACACCTTATCATCCGCAGACAAGTGGCCAAGTGGAAGTTTCCAATAGGGAACTGAAGCGAATCCTGGAAAAGACTGTCAGTATTTCTCGAAAGGATTGGTCGAAGAGACTGGATGATGCACTGTGGGCATACCGAACTGCATACAAAACTCCGATAGGAATGTCTCCCTATCAGCTTGTGTACGGGAAAGCTTGTCATTTACCAGTGGAGCTTGAACATAGAGCCTTTTGGGCTATTAAATTCCTAAACTTTGATGCCACAGCAGCTCTTGAGAAACGAAAGTTTCAACTGTTAGAGCTTGATGAGTTTAGGAATTCAGCTTTTGAAAGCTCCAGAATTTATAAAGAAAAAGCTAAGAAATATCATGATAGCAAACTTATACACAAGGAGTTTGAGCCTGGTCAGCAGGTATTGTTGTACAACTCCCGATTGAAACTTTTTCCAGGGAAGTTGAAATCCAGGTGGACAGGACCTTTTGTGATTAAAAAGGTCTTTCCATATGGTACTGTTGAAATATCTTCCATGGAGGACGACAGACCCTTCAAGGTCAATGGCTCTAGGTTGAAGTTCTTCCATGGAGGACCAGTGATGAAACAGGTTGTGGCTTTGCGCCTTCATTCCATTGCAACTTAAATGAGGTAACCGTCAGGCTCGGGACGTTAAACACGCGCTAGTTGGGAGGCAACCCAACATTTCTATCCTTTTATTTGTATCTTGTTTTCATTTTTTTAGGTAACCAGAGAAAAATTAAAAAAAATGAATGAAGGAGGAAAGTGAAGATCCAGTGAGTCTACGCTTGAAGCGTAGAACTCTGCGCTTCAAGCGTAGAAAGAAAAATTGGAACAGAGGGTCTACGCTCCAAGCGTAGAACCCTACGCTTAGAGAGTAGAAAAGATGCTCGAGCAGAAGCTGGGCGCTCCAAGCGTGGGAACCCACGCTTGCAGCGCAGGAAACTCAAAAGGGACAGTAGTCCCACGCTTCAAGCGTAGAACCCTACGCTTGAAGCGTGAAAAAGGAATTTGAAAAGCCAGAGACAAAAGGTCTACGCTTCAAGCGTAGAATCCCACGCTTGAAGCATAGAAGGGGAATATGGACCGACAGGGGCAGTAAGTCTACGCTTGAAGCGTAGAACTCCACGCTTCAAGCGTAGAAAAGGGTTTTAAGTGTAAACCCTAAGTTCTCCCAGCGCCGCGACACATTTTCCCCCCCTCCTCTCTTCTCTTCCTTTTCCTTCTCCCCTCCCTCTCTTCCCCACTCCTCACCATCACCATACCCTCCTTCTCCCTCATTCTTTCCCTTTCCCTCTCCATTGTTCATCTTCCCTCATTCTTCTCTCTCTCATTCTTCCCTTCACCACCGCGCACCGCCACCGTTCACCACCGCGCACCGCTATCATCTCCACCACAGTTCTTCTTCTCCACCGTTCACTTGGATTAAGGATCAATTTTCTGCATAAATTTCAAATTTCGATCAAAATGGCTGGAGACAAGGTAACCATCTATTATTCCTTTTTCTCATTACTTGATGATGGTTAGGAGAGGTATGAATTTGAGATGTTTGGCATGTTTGTTCATATTGGGAATAAGGGCTGTTAAAATGCTTTGGCTGAAAATGAGTATGATAATTTTTGTATAAATGGGGGGGTTAATCATGAAAGGTTGGTGGTATTAGTCATGCAAAGTTAGATATACGCATGATTAATGGGTTGGGACTGTTGACTTGAATGCATAATTGAAATTAAATCTGGGAATTGAGGTGAATGATGTCATGAACTAAATCTGTCTGCTGATAATATTTGTTATGCACATGTATTGGGAACTTTTCTGAGTTTCAGGAGAAAAGAATGAAAAAGGGCACCGAAGGGTCATCTGCTGCGAAAAGTCCCCGCACAAATTTTGACTCCAGAAGATTTTTGTCCGCTGAAAAGCAGGACGTTTATGAAACTAAACTGCTGAATAAAAATGTAATTAAAGAGAGGGGGTTCGATTTGGGGAATCTCCTACTTTTTGATGACATTTATTCGGTAGTTCAAAGGAGACACTGGAGGACATTGGTCACCTTTCCACAGGACAGTTCTGGGCGCATTCTCAGAGAATTTCTAGCCAATGCTGATAAGAACACTGTCAATGCCACCCGAAGGAGCTGGGTGAGAGGGAAGGAAGTACCATTTGATGCTGCGACAATTGAAGAATTTCTGCAAACTTCATATGAACCTACTGCTGAGTGTGAGTTTGTCCGATTATTCAATTTGATGCAGCCGTCAGAAGGGTATTATCGGGAAGAAATGCCCCTCATTGCTGATGAAATTAGGGAAAGGATCACCAGTCCATTCTCTGAATGGAAGTTTAGGCAGGGTCTCACTAATGTACCCGAAAAATTTACTAGACTCTGCCTTACTGGTGAGGCTATCAGCTGGCACACTTTTGTGAATGCTACAGTTATTCCTTCTACAAACAAAAGTGATGTCAATGTCGAGAGGGCTGTTCTATACTATGTGCTGTTGGGGGACAAAAATCTGAATATTGCTGCTATTCTATCTGACAGGATTGTCCACATGATTACCCAAAGCAAGGACAATAATCTATTGGCTCACAGCTCTTTAATCTCTCATCTTTGTATTAGAGCTGGGGTTGAAATTCCCGCTAATGAGCCATTGGATGTAAAGGCTGAAAAGCCTATGACAAAGATTGCTTTGGGAGGTTACTACAAGGAATCAGAAAAACATGCAGCATGGCTTCTCAATAGCCAGGGCAATCCTATACCCCCTCCAGAGCCACAGGATCCGTCAGTACCTCAGGCACCTCCAGCATCCCAGACATCAGCAGCATCATCCTCTGCTCGCCAGCCACTCTATGAGGATTCTCCCATCATACTCGAAATGCATGCTATGATGAAGGCCATGTGCCTGAAGATGGGGATAGATCCAGCAGATCCTCCTAGCTCTTTCCAGCAGTATACCATGGAGGAGTGATCACTGGCTGTTGTTATTTTTATTTTTCTCTCGGACGTTGTTAATTTTAATGTTTTGTTTTAAATGACCAATAGGATTTTGTTAGGGTCAAGTCTACTGTTTGGATATGAACATCTCAGGGTATTTTTCACTGTTTTGCTGATATAATTTTGTTAATGATGTGTGTTTTAATTGCGCAGCTGTTCTTAACTGATTGAACTTAGTTATTGCTGGGGACAGCAATTTCTAAAATCTGGGAATGGTGGATGGCCTTGCCCACCTGTTTTTGCACTTTAGCTGCAATTGAGGAACCACACTTCATTTCAGGGGAGATATTCGAACCAATTTACATTTTCAGTTTTAAATATCTGTCTTGGTTTAAGTGATTGTAAAAATTCAGCAAAATTTTTGGAATATGCCTGTTGTTTGGAATATGCCTATTGATAATCTCAGATCTAGATGTTGCTTTCCTAAACAAATGATTGAGTTCATCTTAGGAAGTACATTAAGCTTTGAAAATTTTGGCATGATGTCACTTGGCATGAGTAGAGATTAGAATTGTTCGTCTGTCTGAAATTATGTGCTAGAATATATGATATGCCTGATATCTCTGTGAAAATCTAGTCTGAAATCATAGCCTTTGAGGTTTGAGCCTATACAGTAATTTTTTTTTTGAGAGGCCTCACTGTTTGACACTCTAGAACTTGGTTTGTTTCTCTACAAGGCATGCATTTTAACTGATATGATAAGGCAATTTGTTCTTGATAGCCCTGGCCATATAGCTCACCTGTATAAATAATTTTTTTCATTGTTATCCCCTTGAACCGAGCCTGTTCATTGGTAATTACCAAAGTGTTGCTTAGCCTATCCATGTTAAAATTACCTTAAAGATTGAACTACTGATTTTTCTCAAAAAGAGAGAAAATATCTAAGGTAAGCTCCACTACACTAAGCAGATTGGAAAAGGAAAAAAAGAAAATTAGAAAAGAAAAAAAAGGGGAAAAGAAAAAAAAATGCGGGTGAAGCATTGTGAATAAAATTGGTCAACATAGGAATTGACTTCCCGAAATTCTGTGGGCAAGTTAGTGGAGCAAAACTGATGAGTTGAACCTATATAAATTATGTTGTTCCCAGTTTGTCAATCTCATAGCAATTGAAGCCACTCTCCATACAAATTCCTACCTGTAGCCAGGCCAAATTAAAACCATTGAAAGTCCTTTGATCAGTTAAGTGCATGTGTTTGAATCCTTCAATTTTAAGGATCTTGAGAATATGATCAAGCCTATGGCAGTGTTACAGCTGTGATGGTTATGTATGTCTGATACCCTAAAAACACCAGAGTGTGAGTGTTATAGTTTGTCTTGGTGAAGGATGTTCAGATTACATTCATGATTTTTCAGAGAATTAATGGCATAATCAGAATTCTTGCAGAATTCAGTCAGGCATGACATAACGATTTCTTCAAGTGTTTGGTTGATATTGTGTTGAAATACCGCTGTACATTTTTCTAAGTTTGAATCAGTTTATTGCTGAGGACAGCAATGTTTAAATCTGGGAATTGTTTGATATGCTCCCAGCATATATACTTTTATAGATCAAATAGCAGGGAATCAGATCTAAAACTGTGTATAAAAGTGTATATGTGGTGAAATTATTGAATAAAAATTGTCAGACACTCTCTCACTCAGATTCTTCATGTTTACAGGAGAAAAATGACAAATAAAGGAGCTGGAAGAAAAATCAGACAGAAGCTCCACGCTCCAAGCGTAGGAACCCACACTTGAAGCGTGGGAAAAAACTTCAAGACAGTGAGTCCACGCTTCAAGCGTGGAACTCCACGCTTGAAGCGTGGAGAAGACAAAAAGAGGCAGAAGCTCCACGCTTGGAGCGTGGATCCTGCGCTCCAAGCGTAGGATTGAGATGGACAGCTGTCAGTTGCGAGAAAAAGAGGATTCTCAGGTTATAAAAAGGGCATAAGGCAAACCTAGGAGGCACTTTTGATATTCTGAACAACTGAGGTCATTCGGAGGCGGAAGCTCTGGAGAGATCTCTTCTTCTACCTTTCTGTAGTTCTTTTAGTTTATGTTTTCATTTGAATATTGGATTTTAGCCATGATAATGGTTGGCTAGAACCTCCTTGCTGTAGTTAGGGTCACGAACCCTTGTGAACCCCTGATACAATGGATTGAGTTTTTATTGATATATTTATCTTTTGAATTTCGTTCTATTCTGATCGTATTGTTATTGTTATTATTAGATCCGATCAATCTAGTAAGTAATAATAAATCTGAGGATTAGGGCCAACAAGAGGGATCTGAGGTCTTTAATCCAGAAAGGGGATAGAACGACGGTATGAACATGATCTAGACATAGACATGATTCATATTGTAGATGTTTTAATTATCGATCTTTATGCTTGATCTCATATAGGGCACCTCAAGGAATTAGGGTTCTATATGAGATTAAAGGGTTAATTCCTCAAGGGATTGAGAATTAACTATTGATACCTTTATCTGATAATTATCTAATTTCACGATTTATATATTAATATTTAACTTAATCCAGAGTAAAAGGTGGGGATCATTGGTGAGTGTTTTCTAACTGCAGCGTTTTTCTCACATATTCAAACCCTTATTTTATTTCTTTATTTTTCAAAAAGAACAAAAACAAGTCTTTTTATTTTACAAATCAAATTCCCACACAATCCTGACATTCGTGTCAAAAACTTCTTGGAAGATTTAATCTTAAAAAGAAGAGTTTAATTGATTTAGACACACTCTCTGTGGATACGAACTTTGACTTATCATTGTATTACTTGCGCGATTCGGTACACTTGCCGATTCACGTCACTTTAATAAAAAATATTTAAAATTTGCAAATATATGATAAAAAATTCAAAGTTCAAATATCACAATTTACATTTTTAGCATAAAAATTATGGGTTTAGTTTTTCTATAGCTGTGATAAAAAGATATATCTACTACAGACACATACATATTCACCAAAATTTGCCGATTTTTTTTTGAAAATCAAGATCCAATATTAGATTCTGATAAAAAAATGTATACGTGGCGGACAAAATATTTTTACATCAGCCAGAAATACTTTTGTCATCCCCCCCAAAAAAAAAACCTTGAGAGTGCATCATCAATATTACGATTTTGGCTTACTTGTCGGATTAGAAAATGGTTATGTTACATTTTGTTTGTATTTTTTATTGGAAAGAAAAAAAAAAGATAACCATCTACACATGAAAATATCTTCTCACCCAAATTCTTTTTAAAAAGAGATAACCCCATTCCAAATTGTAACATCCCGCATAATTAGTAAAATACATAAGTGTATGATGATATAGATGCATATGTGGAATTCGGATTTTTGGGGTATGTGTGATGGTTTGCGAAATTTCATGACCTTATCCTTGGATGAGACTAAGGTAAGTATTTTAATTAAATCATAGGAGGGTGCATATGTAGGCATGTGAAATTTATTAAAATCATATGAGTAATTGGAGTGTGTGTTAGAAGGCTTTTATGTTTATTGGACTTTGGAAGTGGGCTAGTGTGTGTGGACTTGTCACTATTGGACTTATGTGATTGGATTCTTTGTGTGTGTGGCCATTGGCCCAAGGAGGTTTTTGGATCAATCCTTTGCAGCCCAAAGTGTACTCACTTTTACCTTCCCTAAGCCTTGTCCAACAAGGTTGTTTGTGCATCAAGAAACTTTCACATGGCAAGAGTAATTCCCACTCAATTCATGCGCATGAGAGACTAGAAAAGCATTAGAAAAATCTGCCAACTTTCCCTTCATGACCGCCACCTCACACCTAGGCTTGTGCACCATTTGAATTCAACTTAATTGCATGAAAGACACATGTACACCTTAGCATCATGTTAGGCTGCATTCTTCTTCATTTTAGGCTGCATTCTTCTCCATTTTAGGCGCACATGGAGGTGTCATGGAGCAGATTTTTTATGACACAAATCTGCCTTTGAGTGTTGACTTGGAGAACCACCTTACACCTTCCATCATGAGGCTGAAATGTGCAGATTTTTGCATGCTTTTGGCAGCCCATCATGAGCCAAATCTGCCCCTTGCTTCCACATGCAACCAAAGAAGGATTTTGGGGCTGCAACCTCCTCATCTTATGCGCACAAGACAGCCCCAAATCAGAGTTTAGGCTGCCACAAATCTGTGCTCATGATGCACCTCTTTTCCACTCCATCTTGTGTGCGCCTAGCTTGCTTGTTGTGTGAAAAAAATTCTGACTTAGTAGCATAATTCAGATCTGAACTCTTCCCCCCTCACCTCTTTGCATGTGCATAGTGTACTTTAGAAGCAACCCCTTGCTTGTTTTGACCAAGAGTGCAGTCCCACCTGCACAAGAAACCAGATTTTTACCATAATGACCATCATTGCAACCTCCTCTCCTCTTCCTTTAATTGTGCGCACAAGAGGCCTTCTTCACCTTGCACAAGTGCAGCCAAGTTCCTTCCTCATTTCCTCCCTCTCTAGCCGTGACTACAAGCCCTCTTGGAGAAAGAAAAACCTTGGTCACTTACCTTCCCTCACCTCTCAAAACCGTGACTCAAGAACACCAAGCAAGTGTAAGTTTTCCTCCTCACTTTCCCCTCACTGTCCTGCCTTGGCACTCACTCTTGGAAGCTGTCCAAAGGTGTCCTCCTCACCATTTATGCGCATAGATCATCTCCTAGGAAGTGTGGACTTGTTGTTGGTAGAACTAGAAAGGTGTGGTGTGTGACTAGAAGTGTGTGCTACAAGAGGTAAGCCTAGAACTTAGACCTCTTTCATTGTGTAACCATGTGTGTGCTTGAATGTCTCCTTGATTATGTGTGGTTTTGGATTCAAGAATGAGCATGGAAGAAGTAGAATGGTGGAGCTATTTTATGATGATTGGTATGCATGATATAATGGAATGAAAGTCTCATGGTTATGCTCAAGTTAATGCCACTGTTTTTGGTATGAATATGCCACTGTTTTGAAAAGAAATATGCCACTGTCTATCTATGAATGTGCCACTGTTTTGAGGATATATATATATATGTGCCACTGTTTGAGGATGAATAGGTCACTGTTTCGGTTGGACAAGCTCACCATTTTGATGCCACTGTTTTGTATAAAATGCTCACTGTTTTAGTGCATCACATGCCACTGTTTCTGCATAAAAACACTCAATGTTTTAGTCTATTATGTGCCACTGTTTCTGCATAAAAAGCTCACTGTTTTAATGCCACATATGTCACTGTTTTGCACCAAAAACACTCACTGTTTTAGTACTTAATGAGCCACTGTTTCTGCATAAAATAACCACAATCTTGATGTCCAAACACTACCCTCTATGCCACTGTATTGGTGTCTAAATACTCCCATTTTGCCACTGTTTTGATGATCAAGAATCATTATTTATGCCACTGTTTTAATGTCTAAAAATCATGATTTATATCACTGTTTTGGATGTTCAAATGTATCATCCATGCCACTGTTTTAATGTTCAAAAACCACTCACTTTGCCACTGTTTTTGATGTGCAAATATCACCACTAATGTCACTGTTTTAATGATTAAATGTCACCATTCATGCCACTGTTTTGATGCACAAATAACACTACCTATGCCACTGTTTTGAGGTTCAAATGCCATTGATAATGTCACTGTTTTAACGTTCAAATGCCACTGTTTCTGCCACTGTTTGATGCCACTGTTTCTGCCACTGTTTGATGTCACTGTTTCTGCCACTGTTGATGTCCAAAGAGCCACTGTTTCTGTTTCAAAATGGTCACTGTTTCTGCTGTATGTTCACTGTTTTCCTGCTGTAAAACGTCACTATTTCTGTCCACTGTTTTTAAGGAAAATACCACTGTTTTCTGCTCACTGTTTTAAAGAACAACTCACTGTTTCTGTTCACTGTTTTAAGCACAAACGTCACTGTTTTCTGCTATAAAAACACTGCTGTATGCTCACTGTTTTCCACTGTAAAACACTGCTGTATGCTCACTGTTGTCCACTGTAAAACACTGCTGTCTGCTCACTGTTTCTGCTGTAAATAGCCACTGTAAATGATTGGTTGTAATTGATTTAGGTGCGCTTAAGAAGTGAGACACTTCGCTGCTGTTTGGTAGTATTTAAGGCACGCAAAGGTAAGTGTCAGGCGATATTACCTAATGTGACTATTGACTACTGGTATAAAATTGTGACATGATGCTCCATATTCCGTAAAAGTGTTATGTTCCATTATGATGAAAGGAAACTGCCAAAATGTGCCGTGATGGCTATATGATTATGAGGTAAAGACGTTATGTGGCAGCATAACGCATATGAAAAGTATATGTGCCGTGATGGCTATATGAAAGGTATATAAGCATGCACCTTACATCATACCGCATTTTTACGCTTTGTGTGTGAAAGCATAGCATGACATGCATGTATCAAGATCATATAGGCCTTGTTTTAGAATAGTTATGTACAGGACCATGTGTTTGAGCAAGCATCATATAGGCATCCCCAAGGTACCGGGGTATGGGACACTTGGCATCAGTCCGCATAGGCCCACAGTTGGAATCCACATGGAGCTCAGGTGCCAAGGGATATTTGATTCCACTGTGAAGTGAGCGCACGACGGTGCTAAAAGCACAAAGGAAAGGCGTTATATACGCAATATATGAATATGATGAAAAGGAAAGGCGTTATATGCGCTATATATATGAATATGATGAAAAGGAAAAAGGAAAAGGAACAAGGATATGTTGAAGTGACTGTTTATGATTTTGTGCCTAGTTAATACTGTTATATTACTGGTTTTGTTGCCACACTACTGGGATTATTCTCACCCCTTCGGGGCTGCTATTTTCCTAAATGGCAGGAGGACATAAAAGCACATGAAGACGTGATGTTTGCTGTTGCTTGCTGTTACATGGATTATCACTGTTGCTGTTTTGATTGATTGGATGACTGTAATGATTAATACTTTGGTACTCTTGGATGACTGTACACTCTATCATCTCTATTTTATCTTGAACTTTTATGAACAGCGGCTATTTTGGAAAACGTTTGTGAAAGGAATTTTTGAAAGACTTATGTGCTGAAATTTTTACAGTGCACCTTACGGGTGGTGTTTTTATGAGCAAACGAACTCGGATTTACTATTATTTTATATGCACGCGAAGCCCCAAACGTGCTCTTTCTAAATCACTTGAAATATTTTTTATCGTCCAAACAGAAGTTATAAGAATTATTGAAACGTCTTACGGATTTGTACTTAGTAAAAGAATCTTCGTTAGCTCATGTGACGTTAACGACTCTAATTCCGCTTAGCAAACGACTCTCTTGGATGCATACAAGGGAGGGCGTTACACTAATTGGTATCAGAGCAGTTTGGTCCATGGATTTGCTTGTGATTGATTGTATTGATTGTTGATTGTGTTGATCTGCTGATTGACTGTCTAAATGTGCTATAGTTTGAGTATATATTAGCTAGGGTAGTTAGATTGTTTAGGTCGTTCTGTGATAAGACACGGATGCATTGTTAACTTGTCCGAATTGAACGCGAGTACCTACTTGGGACTGCTGCCATAAATAACTTGCGGTGAGCCTGATCAACTCATCTCAGGATATTGTGAGAGCAGAATCATGGCAGGTGGTCGCGGTTCAACTCGGGGAAGGTCTGGCGATGCGGAAGGGGATCTTATCACTACCATTGGGGGACTGGCAACGTTTATTCAGACAAGTATTTTTGGATAAGTATTTTCCTAAAGCAGTGAGAAGAATGAAGCACACGGAACTGCTATCACTCAGGCAGGTTCTTCAGGACGACACCTGGTAGGGGTCGAGGCAGAGGTCCGCAGTTGCAGGCGCGGCCTGGAAATTTTAAGAGGAGCAATACTGTTGGTCAATCGTCAACTGGACGGTAGGGTGCGACTGTTTGTGCTACGTGTGGAAAGAATCACTTTGGAGTTTGTCGCAAGAACAACAATGCATGTTTCAGATGTGGCCAGCAAGGACATTTCGCTTACAAATGCCCCCAGAACGCTGAACAACAGCCTACGCAAGCACGGGTGTTCACTCTGGTTGCGAAAGATGGTAATTTTCAACCTTTCTCTCTCTTTTCTTTTTTGCAAGTTAGAAAAGAGCTCCGCAAGGGAGCAGCAGGGTATCTTTTGTCGATCGAGGCTGAGACCTCGGTTGACACTCAAATTCAGAATGTACCTGTAGTTAGAGAATTCGAGGAGGTATTCCCGAATGAAATACCTCGATTGCCTCCTCATAGGGAAATAGAATTTTCTATCGAACTTGTTCCTGGAGTTGGACCAATCTCCATTGCCCCGTATCGTATGGCGCCTTTGGAACTTCACGAGTTGAAGAAGCAGATAGAAGAATTGTTGGCAAAGGAATTCATCAGACCGAGTACCTCTCCCTGGGGTGCTCCAGCCATCTTGATTAAGAAGAAGGATGGAAGTTTACGTCTGTGTGTAGATTACCGGCAGCTGAACAAAATTACGGTGAAGAATAAGTATCCGCTACCGAGGATCGACGATTTGATGGACCAGCTGAGAGGAGCCAGAGTCTTTTCCAAGATAGATTTACGATCGGGATACCATCAGATCCGGGTCAAACCGGAGGATTTTCCGAAAACCGCTTTTAGGACTCGTTATGGGCACTACGAATATCAGGTGATCCCATTCGGACTTACGAATGCTCCAGCGGTACTCATGGACTACATGAACCGCATCTTCCGCCCCTTTCTTGATCAGTTTGTTATTGTGTTTATCGACGATATCCTGATTTACTCAGCTAATGAAGAGCTGCACGCGGAACATCTGAGGATTGTCTTGCAAATCTTGAAAGAGAAGCAGTTGTACGCGAAGTGGTCGAAGTGCGAGTTTTGGCTTAAAGAGGTCCAGTTTCTGGGCCATGTCATTTCAACAGAAGGTATCGCGGTCGACCCCAGCAAAGTTGAAGCTGTTATGAATTGGGAACGACCCAAGACTGTCACTGAAGTAAGAAGTTTCTTAGGTCTTGTTGGATATTATCGAAGGTTTATCCAGAATTTCTCTCAGATAGTGCAACCTCTTACTCGTCTCACTCGGAAGGATAAGCCTTTTGAGTGGACTGAAGCTTGTGAAGAATGTTTCTTGGAATTAAAGAGCAGATTGACGAGTGCTCCCGTACTCACGATTCCGGATCCTACCCGAAAGTTCGAAGTATACTGCGATGCGTCGCTGAAAGGACTTGGATGCGTGTTGATGCAGGATCGTATGGCGGTAGCTTATGCTTCCCGACAACTAAAGCCTCACGAAGAAAATTATCCTACGCACGATTTGGAGTTAGCAGCTATAGTGTTCGCACTTAAAATCTGGAGGCACCACTTGTATGGTTCGCAGTTTGACGTGTTCAGCGATCATAAGAGTTTGAAGTACTTGTTCGATCAGAAGGAGCTGAATATGCGACAACGACGGTGGATGGAATTTCTGAAGGACTATGATTTTTGAACTTAAATACCACCCAGGAAAGGCAAACGTGGTAGCTGACGCCCTGAGTAGGAAGACACTGCACACTGCAACTCTGATGATGGAAGAACTAAAATTGTTTGAGGCCTTTCGAGATTTGAACTTATCTGTAGATGAGAGAGGGCATAGCATAAGATTGGGAAGTATAAAGGCGGAGAATGAATTGATCAGTAGAATTTAGGAGGCTCAGAAAGATGAAAAGTTAGTCCGCGAATTGGTTGACAACCAAGATGTTGTAAAGGATGAGAATGATGTTTGAAGATTTCAAGGTCGGCTAGTTGTGCCGAATGAAGAGTTGAAGCAAGAAGTTTTGCAGGAAGCTCACAAAGGTAATTATGCAGTTCATCCTGGATCCACAAAGATGTACCATGATTTGAAGACCTCGTTTTGGTGGCCGGGTATGAAGCGTGATATTGCTGAGTATGTATCTCGATGCTTAACTTGTCAGAAGGTGAAGCACGAACATCAGAAACCGTCGGGACTCCTTCAACCTTTGGAGATTCCCGAATGGAAGTGGGACAGTATCGCGGTGGATTTT